>JBAMHX010000011.1:5016391-5028206 GCA_037177515.1 Pseudomugil tenellus
ATAGGTCCAAGGTTAAACACGCACTCTTATAAAAGTGTGTGGTTTTGTGAATGAGTGCACACTGCTGACCATTGCCCTTAAATGCCCTCTCTAAGTTTGTGCTGCACCTTGCCAAGAGAATATCTACTCTCCCACCTCCACACTTTCTTTCCACCACCCAATCTCAATTTCATCTGTCTCCTATATCCTTCTGGCCAGGGAACATGGCCCAGCTGAAAATTAATATGATTGATAGAAATATTAATTAAATCAAGTAGCATGGGATAACATAACCAAACATCCACCAAGTTAAGTATCTGTACAAGCTACTGTCCTTTGCCAACTAAGAGAATGTTTGATATTGGAATTAATATAAGTTCCATATAAGTTGTCTTTTTTTATATATCTTCAATTTAAAAAAGTAGAAAAAATCAATGTGTTAAAAAGAAGTGGGAGAAATTATATGAAAAGTCTGAAATAAAACACACCGCTGGATCCAAACTTATAGAGCCGAGTGAGAGGTAGTCGTTTGCTGGTCTGCATTCCTGCTGGGCTCTGGACAGCAGCGTGGGGTGATGGATCACTGTGGAGTGAGGCTCACATTGAAAAAGCCACTTCCCCTTCTTCTCCTCCCTTTGCTGGATAATTGAGCTCTCCCTAAAGAGAGGAGCACCAGGAGGGCAGGTGAATCTTAAACAAAGGTTAAATGAGGAGAACTCAGAAGAATAAATTGCAAGGCAAAGAGCAGAAAGTTGTCCTATTTTATTCTTCAGTCATTTAGCAAACGCTTTTCACCAAAGCAACTTGCATCTGAAAATGAGAACAAAACAAGCAACAAATCAAACAATAGGGGACATCATAGATAATTGCCAGTCAGACCGCTGTAAGTTTAGTTGGACACAGTTGTTGCCATGTAGTGCGAGGCACAGATTCCATTTTTTTCATTTCCATTTATTCCCAATGTCATTAGTGCGGAATTGATGCAAAAAGCTAGAAAAATGAATCCATATCAGTTTGTGCAAATAGAAAAGTGAAGCTAAGTGCGAAAACGCTCCTTGAAGAACTCAGTCTTTAGCTTGTTCTTAAAAGTGGATGAGGGCTCTGCAGAACGGACAGGTTGCCAGTTTGTTCCACCACCAAGAAACAACAGAGGAGAAGAATCTAGTGATTTAGCCGCATGTAGTGGTGGTAGTACTACGCATCTTTCACTGGTTGAGTGTAACTGTCAAGGAGGAGTGTAGCTCTGAATTAACAAGCGCTGAATTAACGAGAGCCATTTAAGTTAATGTCTTGTAAGCCAGAAGCAAAGCTTTGAATTTTATGCACACTGCAACTGGAAGCAAGTGAAGTGTGTAGCAGAATGACATGACCTTGTTTTGGCTAAAGAAGCAGATGAGGGGCACCTGAGATATTTTTGAAAATGTATAGTTTTATGAAGAAAAAGAAAGAAAAATTACAGCAAATCACAGAAACACCAATCTGAGTCCTTTAAAAAATAAAGTCTCACACATAGATGAAGAGTGTGTTTAAACCAAATTTCTCTAAGACAGATGTGTGCCTACATGTGTACCTCAGTGAGCTCTGATCCTCCTCTTGCTGGCTAGACCACACTTTCCAGCAGTATTGAAGAGGAATATTGCTCCTATTGGTGAGGGACACTATATGAACATTGGCCAGTGTGACAAAAGTCTTCTTTAGCGCTACATAGTCAGGTTCAAGATGGATGTTGAGTTCTTCACTAGATCCATATAAACTGATGTACACATCTTCACCTGAGAAGAAGACAAAGGAAATCAGAAAACAAGTCCATAAACTTTAGGTCAGTAGTTTTCAGAATCTTTCCTTTTTATTCTTAGACGATCAGTGTGGTATGAATGTGGGATTTTGTCAGTCTTTGTAATAATTACACATACACTTTTTCACATACATTTTCTTAATACAGGCAATGAGTTGATGCATAGCTTTTCTCACTAAATATATAATAGTTCAAAAGAGATTTTTTTCTGGAATACTAGTAATTATAGCAAAAAAACATAAATAATACTTCTAAAGTACTTTAAAGTAAAAGTAGAAGCTATTGTGGTGTGGCTTTTCTGGAGTTTATATCAAAACTTACTCCTCAGTCATCTAATATGTCTGCAGTAGTAACATAGCAACTCCTTCTGGTCTCTTAAATCCTAAGATAAGGAGCAACAATAACCAAAAAGAGAAATAAAATGCAAAACTAGGTTTTGTATAAAGCTACCAAGAATGAGGTCTCATGTAAATTTGACAAGTGTTTGTTTACATTCAAATCAGTGGGACTGGAGTTTGAGTCTGCAGAAACACTCTAAGTGCCCTTAGATTGCTCATATTTGTATACCTGCACTGGTGAGAATTTCTGAAACAAGGATAGAATTCCAGCTTCAGCAGATCTCTACACACATATGGGCACCAGTTGCCCATATGTGTCTTGTGTTTTTTGTATTTTGCATGTAAACAAATCTCTGAATTCTGAACATTGAGTTTGGTTTTTTTCCTTAGTATAATATTTCCCTCATAAAACTACAGATGCTTAAGTTAATATACGGCAAGAAATGAAAACTGACATCAAGAGGTTTACCTCGAAAGGTATTGCATTTTATTATATTTTAAACCAAAAACAACCACGGCTTACCATTTATTAGTTTTTCTTTAGCAATATTTGTGTCCAATTCAACTTGTTGAGTTTAAATAAGCAAATAAGCAGAGTATCTATTGTGACCATACAGACATAAGCATATACACATTTATACACACACACACACACACACACACACATATATCTGTGGATGTGACGGGTTCAAGTTAATTTTATGCATGTTTTTTTATTGCTGCATGTGTTATTGATTTTTATTCTCTTTTAACTGGTATGGTTTTTAACTCTGCTCCCCCTGATCCAAAAAAAACCTTACACTAGCTGTGTGACAACATGTATATCTATATATATATATATATATATATATATATATATATATATATACATATATATATTTGCACATATTCACATATCTGGCAATCACAAGCATGCTCTTAAAAGATAGTATGTCAAGTTAAGTTGAGTGTGCTCTATTTAATCTGTTCTCATGAAGAAGCTAAGGATCTTTGTTTTTAGGAAACTAGTAAGCAATGCGGGCTGCACGGTGACGAGGTGGTTAGCACTGTGGCCTCACAGCAAGCAGGTTGCCGGTTTGATCCCCAGCTCGGGTTGGTGGTTTATCTGTGTGGAGTTTGCATGTTCTCCCCGTGTTGCGTGCGTTCTCACCGGGTACTCCAGCTTCCTCCCACAATCCAAAGACATGCACCTTGGGCATAGGGGAGAGGATAGGCTGATTGGAGACTCTAAATTGACCTTAGGTGTGTGTGCGTGGTTGTTCGTCTATATGTGTGGCCCTGTGATAGACTGGCGACCTGTCCAGGGTGTACCCTCCTGGGATTGGCTCCAGCCCCAACGTTAGGGAATAAGCGGTAGACAATGGATGGATGGTAAGCAATGTTCAGGAAACAGAAGACAATCAAGGATCTCAATTCTTTATCAGTAGAATGTTTAAAAAACATGATTAAAACTCACTGCTCATTAACTCAAATTCAGCATATTCATCTATTCAAAACTGTTGAATTTAAAAAGGTAGGTCATCTTATTATATGTCAAGACCATCTAGAAATGTGATATTTTATTCCACCTCTTCCTGGGCTCTGAGAGGTGATAAATTGAGAACTGAAATACCATAATTATGAGTAACACAAAGACAAAAGATTTTTTAAAATGTTTCCAACAAACTGATCATAGTTCTGATGGCAGATGAAGGCTGGTAAAATCTTTGCAATGACTAGATCTTTCTTACATTCAATACACATATTAAAATGCAGATTGAGTTTCCTTCCAATCGCCAATTATAAGAGAAGTTTCCATCACCTACCTGGAGGCAGTGAGAGGGAACATAAAAAGGCCAGTTTTTTTTCTCATTGCTAGAAAAATCGATAAACTTGTGAGATATCATCATATGGAGTAGAAGTAAGAAAAAATGTGAGATGGCGAATGAATGACAGAAGGAAATGAGGAGGACAAAATGAGGAATTGTAGGATCCAGAGAGAAAAGTAATTATCTCACAGCGTTCTGATGCTATGACAGCAGCTGACAAGCAGGGAGAGATGCAGCTTATTGCTAAGCTTTCATCATGGCCGTCCACCATCTCAATCTACCCCCTCTTCCATAATTTCTCTATGAAAACAGCAATGGAACTTCTCAACTCCCTCGGCTACCTTTGATTACTGCGCTGACAGCCGATCTGCAGAATGTGTGTGAGACCATGTGGATGCACATAAGCTTTAATTTAAGTATGTGTTTGTTGATGTGCAGCTGCTTACTGTTTGCGTGTATGCTGTTTTTCTAAAAAGGCTGCAGCGCTCAAGTCCCATTGGTGCTGTAGCCCTGTCAAAGCAGATGCCTCAGTGCTCCCTCAGAGCTGTCTATCTATTGCTTTAAATCAGCAGCAGTGACAGAGGAGGGGGAGGTGTGTTGGTGGGTGGCAGTTTACTGGAGCAGGAGAGTTTCAGATTTTTAAGATGCAGCAGGGCTTTTCTAACTAATCTTAAAAGAAAAAAAGTGAACTGTGCCAGTTATCCTTAAAGCTATATTTTCCTCGACGGCAGAAAATAAGACACACTGTGTTCTAGCATTAGGCAGAAGTTGTGATGTGCATGGAACAAACATGCACACAAAGGCTGTGTCAACTAGCCTATGCTGGTCTCCATACACCTTCCTCCAAATAAGGCCTTTTTCTGTATGATAACCTGAAACATACATGAGAATAAGGGAGACAGGAAAATGTTTTAAATTAAAAATGATTTTCTCTTGATAGGTTGTAAGTGGTCCTCCTATTATTAAAGCTTAATGCTACTCAGTGCCACTACAGCTGCAGCTCCTTCTGCTTTCCCACCTATCTAAGTAGCCACACAGATCCCCTGATATGTTAAAAGGAAAAAGAAACTTTCCCTGTACTTGGAAGCAATTACCTGGGTGTTGTAATTGGCCAACAACTAAAATTCTCCAACTTGATCTGAAAATAAGTCATTCAATAACCTGTTCACAATTACAGCATACTGATGTGTCACAGAACCAGCCGGGTAGAATTACATATCTAGTTTTCAGTCATGCTGCCTTTGTTCTGCCCTGAAAGCAAGCTGTTTGCTATCTACTGTACAGCAATTTCAATAGCTGACTTCAGGCATTTATTTACTTAACTTCAGAAAAAAAGCTACAAATACTGCAACTACAATTTGTGGAATATTTTATATCTTTGTTAGGAAATCTGAATTATTGTTATGATGTTTCCCTGTGTTGGAAGCTAAAAATTCAGAGTTCTGACTTGTCACTGAATATAGCTTCAGCAGCATTAGAACCAGAAAGTAAGATTGCAAAACTTATAATATGAGTAGAACATTGTCAAATGAAACATGAGTATGCCACAATTTGTTTGCTTCAAAGTACAAAGATATATAGCATGTATAGCGCTCTCAAATGAGGTATATTTTACAGAAAAGAGGAGTCAAGTGACTCACCACTTCCTCTGTGCCCAGAGCTGACAGCTCCAATACCTTTCTGTATTGTTTTCTCCACACCATATCGTTGACATTTGATCTATATATGTATCTATATTTGTAAAGTTAAAAAAAAAACAGCAAAGCTTTACATTTTATAAAAATAATTGCCAAACATTAGGTAGATGTAATTGTGTGTAACACTTTGGTGTAAAATCTGAAATTTCAATCAGAATTGTCCTGCTTTTTTTTCCTCTGTTCAATAACAAACGAGACACTTTTACACGCCATGGTTTTAGAAAAATTTAAGTATGTAAGTATTAATTTTTCTACATACATGTTTTTTCTTGTTTTTTCTCTCACATGCTCTCTTTCTCCCCCACTCTCCTTTCTGTTGTGTATGATGTATACCTGTAATCTTGGATTGGTTATGTGCTGACAATCATCTCGTTGTGTCGAGACGCTGGCCCAATGACAAATAAAGTTCATTCTGTCACACACATACACAAACTCACACATGGGTGTAGTACAATAGAGGAATATCCACCCAGACAATCCATAGCAAATAAGAGCAAATTGAATAGTGCAGGACAGTGTTCATTTAATGCACACATAAAGCAAAATGGGATTCATTAAATATTTATAAAGCTGCACAGCTGAAATTAGCTTTGAAATAAACTGATGTGCCCATCTTAGGTCAGGAGACAAGTAACTGATCAGTAAAACTGATTTAATTTACACGACACCAATGTAATTTAGGTCATAGAAGAAGAACAGAAAGACATGAATATAGATAGAAAGAGAAGCAGAAACCAAAGAGTCTGGAACTGAGTGTAGAATCTATTAATATTGGGACTATGACTATGAAAAAGGTGGAGAGTTGGTTGATATGATGCAAAAGCGGAAGGTGGAAGCTGTTCTATTATGGTGAAGAAAGAAAGAGAAATGGAACAGGAGCTATCTTAAAGGGGGAGTTTGTTACGAATGTTGTCAAAGTGAAAAGAGTCTCAGATTGAGTGATGATTTTGAAACTTCACACTGAAGATGTGATGTTTAATGTTGTTAGTGGTTATGCTCCACAAGTAGGATGCGAGTTAGACAAGAAGGGAACATTTCAGAATGAGGTGGATGAAGATTTACAGAATATTCCTAAGTGAGAGAATTGTGATTGATGATGGGGCATGTTAGTAAAGGTAAAAATCCAGGAGAAGGACAGAGATTAGTAGACTTTGTAAAAAGGATGGGAATGGCTATAGTCAATACTTTCTTATAGAAGAGGCAGGAACACAGAGTGACATATAAAAGTGGAAGTAAGAGCACACTAGCGGTATACATCTTGCATAGAAGATGTAGCCTGAAGGAGATCAGTGACTGTTATGGGTGAGAGTATGATGTATGGTCACACATCATACACATCACTGTTCTATGCTGTCTAACTACACTTTGTGTGGTCAACATGACTGGAAAAACGCTATGTACAAGTCCACCAGCTGACTCAAATCTTCATAGGCTGTGGTTTCCCTTAATGTAAGCCAGGTGTGTTGGAGAGGGGAGACATTTAAAACTGCAGGACAGCAGCCCTCAAACACCAACCTTAGACACCCATAACATAAATTAAAATGTGAGAGGAAATCAGAGCTGCAGGGAATTGCAAAGAGGGGAATGAAGGAGAGATACGATTTCTTCTAAGAAAGCTGCACTGAGCAGTAAATACAATATCCAGCAGCTACAGTTAGCTTAATCCACATGCTTACAGCACAGTTCCCTGAGGATGATAATAGATTCTCCTCTCATTATCATTAACATCACTTTTGACTTTATAGGCCCATGCAGACACACACAAATACACACCCTTTTCAAAGTGTATTATTGGTATCAACTCAACTGCCTCATCCAAGGTTGAAGAATCCTTACATCAAAATACTTATTTTCATTAATTGGTAAGCAGTACGCTCTGCACACAATGTCTTTGATTAAACTGAATGGATAAAAGAAGAGACTTAGACATGACGCAATACGTTTTTACAGCTCCTCATCTTTTTCCATTTCTATCACACACAAACACATTTGTTATTTTACTTTTCCAAAACCCATCAACATTTTTCTTTCTCATGTAAAAGCATAAATTCTTCAAGAAATGTTATGATAAAATGTAAACAAAACTGACAGTCATTTAAGCAAAGAGCCTGAATCCTCTATTATTTTGTTACCTAACAAGTCATTAAAGGATGGTTTGGAAATGGGTTTTATTTTGGTACAAGAATTTAGTCAGTTGGGATGGTGGGAAAAAACGAAAACCAACTAGTAGCCAAGTAGTGAGATGTGAAAAGGGCCAAAACCTTTATAGTCCTATGTAAATATTTCTCATGATGTCATAACATTTTCCTTACCAAATATGCAGCTATGGCTTGTGAACGCCTGTCTGAATTAATCTGAACTAGGCAAAGTGATGGGTTTTGTCTTTTAAATACATTTCCATTATTTGACCAGCATATACTGCAATATTCAGCACCTAACACAGCATACACTACACAAATATTACATTATTAAATACAGTGTAAGATGTCTATATATTATACATTTTGTCAGATGGTGTTGCATTTTTTTGTAAAGTGATTTCTCAATTTGTTTTTATCCAACTGTTTTGTAATGGCTATTAAGTTGCTGTAATAGTAGCTAGCTGTAATAGCATTTTAAGCTAATTTACTTGTACTTTATTGTAATGTCTATACTGTGAATCTGCTAGGAACTGCCAAAGTTTAGCCTGGATAGTTAAATATGTTGCATTTAAAGACTGAAGCAGCCATGGTAATTAATGTGCATGAATGTGAGGCAGCCAAACTCACTTCCTGTTTTAAATCCTCTATTAAAACACATTTCTTCTCTTTGGCTTTTAACTCTGTGTGAGATGGTGGCTTTTATTGTTTTATTTGCTTTTATTGTTTGTCTTAGTTTATTTTATTTATCTTTTTTATTCCTTTCTTCATTTCTTTGCTTCTTTTTTTGTTTTAACTGTTGCGAATGTGTACAGCATTTTGGTCAACACTTCTTTTTAAAGTGCTGTATAAATAAAGTTTAGCTGAGTTGAGTTGTGAAAGGTTATTTTTTAATGGATTCTTATTAATAAATATTATTACTATTATGAAATTAAATGGAAAATACTTTATTCATCCCCTTTCAGGGAAATTCAAATTATTATTATTATTAGATAAGCGAACATGAACATACTTAATGGCATTCCTTTATCTAAAAATGGTTCAAGGCAGTAACATAACATTTTCACATTCAGTGAGATTTGAAGTTAAATTTGGCTGTTTTGGCTTAAATATTTATTGTGTATTGTAACTTTTATGAAAATAGTTTGAATCTTGTTAGCAACTGGAAAAACTGCAACTGCAACTGAAATCTATTTGTGCAGACATACAAAACCGTCTGGTGAGAAAACCTTACAAAGGATCAATTACTGCTTTATCCACTTCTTTGTAAAAGTGGATAAGTGGATAATAGTGATATAATAAATAATATTTCATGCCTATTTATGAGGAATTACTCGTTTACCTAGACATGAAGAAATTACTGTCCCGTTTTTCAGCATTGCTGCGAGAAAATGTAATCAAAAAGTGAAATCCTTCATTCTTCGACATTTAGCCCTTTAGTTATACAGATGTCAGAATATCAAAACCTTTTTTTGCAGTTTTAAAAAACTTGGCTTCCATCTATATGTCTCAAATTTTTAACTTCTTCAGTCCCAATGGTCTTTTTTCGGTGTCTGTTGAAAAACCGAGAATGAACCGAGAATATTTATTTGCATTTATAGACTGTTTTGCTAACATTTTGGTACAAAATAAACGTGTGCAATAAAAACCTTGTAAGGTTTAATTAAAAGGTGGAATTCTCGGCAGATGCAACTGTGTAACAAGTATTTGAGGATGGAAACTAGAAGAAATGAATGATTTCTCTAAGATTGGCATGAATTTATCTCACCAGTATGATAGTGCAAAAGCAGGTCTTGCCGATGGTCTCCTACACTGGTGGGGTGGAAATCCACAGTCACTTGCATACTCTCACCTATTTCAAGGGTCCCAGAGGATGGGGTCACAAAGAAAGGCCTGGAATAGATGGTTAATGTTTTTTTAATGGCAGAAAAACTTTAAAGCAATAGCTTTTACCTAAAACCTTTGAATAAGTAGTTAAATTGTACTTCTTCGAACAGTGTCTGTTAAAATCTTTTTTCTGTTGATTTGATTCTGATTGACTGCAATAATGTATTTCACAACTTGAATTACTGGATCATTAATTAATGCTGCAGTGTATGATAATTATAACAAAGTTGGTATGAACACATACTCACCTCTCTGTACATAACTTGAACTTGGCCTTGCTGTTCCCTATGTTTCGGACAAGGTGAGTTTTCTGTGTGGATGATTTCACAGCACAGATGGGTAGCAAAATCTCATCTCGAAAGTCAAGAATGGCACGTGGTCCAATGGCACGGATTGGGATCTCAAACTGTTCTCTCTCTGTCACACAAACCAGGTTATGGTTGTAGTCCTGAATGGATAAAAAATATTTTTAAAAAATTGCTGCAAAAAGCCAAACTCATAAAACATAACTTATCTGGATTATCTGTTTCTTGGGGCAAAAGACACAAGACAGATATTTGATGTCCAAAAGGTTTAACGAGAAGCTAGCAGCTCTGAGACTTTAATAAGATACTCTAAAACCATAAAATAAAAGTTAAAATTAGCTTTTTAATAGACTAAGAATGAAAATATTTGTACAGTAGTATTTGATATGAGTGATATTTTCAGCAGTTTTGTTTGTTCTTCTAATCACAAGAGATATATTTGTTTAATGAGTTCTTGTATGTTCACAAAAATATCCTTTCATTAGCAAATTAGCAGTTGAATTAAAATGAAAACAAAATCAAAGCATATGATAACGTCATTGGTTCCTATCATGGACTTGGATAACAACATACATAACTTCTTAAAATGTGCCATTTTGGTCAAATTAGATTTTTGACAGATTTGTTTTGTTCCTGCAGCTTAAATATATTGTAGTTCATTTCCAGCAAGAGCTGCTTTGAATGTTCTGGGTGCAAAGTGACCAATTATTTTGAATGTATAGTTGATTTCTCCACCACTGAAGCAGTTTTTGAGTCAAGTTAATTTTGATCCCCAAGAATGTGTATTTTACATGTGGAATTGTAAATCCATTTATCATCCAGTACTTTGGATTAAATAGTACCATCAAATTACGCTTTGCGTCTGTACTAAAGTACATAAATATATTACATAAAAGCTCTATAACATACGTTTTTATAAGTAATTATGATAAAAAAAAAAGATCTCATCTGAATTTTACGTCATCCTCCAAGAAGCACACAATCATGATTCTTTATTGTTCCATGCAACTGTAACTTTGTGTGTGCATATATTTGAGCAGTACCTTGTTTTCCTGTGGTGTGAAAATTATTGTAAAAGTGGTGAACATTCCTGGTGCCACCTTGCTAACGGCTTCTTCTGAACCCAGCACATGAAACTGCTCTGAATCCTTATGTTCAAGCTTCACTTGCTGTGAAACCTTTAAAAATGAATAAATAAAAAGTAAATAAACTTAATTAAATTAAACTAAATGAAATACAAAAAACATCAAATGCTACAGCAACAAATGGTGGTGCCATATACACCTAAAAATCCATTATTACTTGATGGTGCCTTGTACATGTTTCCAATCTACAGTGACTTTTTACAGTGGTTCTCCACTTCTTGCACACATCTTACGAAATATAACTTACAATTAATAACCTTATTTTGCGTGTTAATGTTATAGAGGTTCAAAAACCCGTATGGTGTCTACTGTTCCATACCTAGTTTTGATTAAACAATTAATTTTGTATCCTTCTATCCTCCATCCACTCAATTGTTTAAAATTATTTATTTGATACAGCTCGATGCTAGTGACCTTGATTAAGTCACTAGTCCATCACCATGTCCATCAGCAGTGTTGTTTTGAATGATATAAATTCATGGCATGAGTTACTCATTCATTAACTCACCTTGTCGTTGTTGAAAAGAAACAGAGGTAACTTGTAGGTCTGTGAGGGAAGAAAGTTCTGGAAGATCAGCTCAGATGGGTAGGGCTGAAAAAGTGGCTGATCCATTTGTACAGATGACAACTGCCAAAACACAAGTTTCCATACATACACATGTGTTTATTTTTCTGATCTGAATATATTTGATCAGATTAGCATTTTTTAGAATATACTATAAG
>JBAMHX010000011.1:5036684-5068179 GCA_037177515.1 Pseudomugil tenellus
CCTCGTCCACCCAGCAGAACGGGGGGCCGGGGGAACAGAGGGGGGGGGGGGAAAGGGAAAGAAAAAAACAGGAGAAAACGGGGAAAGAAAAAAAAAAAAAAAAAAAAAAAAAAAAAAAAAAAAAAAAAACGATATGGATATATGAGACATTCTAATCCTGATAAATACGCATAGGCTACGCTATTATTTTTTATTATTAAACACCCATATTAGGTCACCATTTGTCTGCTTTTAAAAATTTTAGACCACAAGTATAAATTAAATAGTAAACAACTATGTTGGTATTTTGTATAGGTCTTTACTTAGTTGGAAACTTTTCATTCTTACTTATACCATATTTGATTAATAAGTGAAAATATTGTTTGATTTTGGTCAGATAGGCCTACTAACTGAGTTTAGTGCCTCATCTGTTTCCTCTATCTTTGTTGTTTGTTCTCTTCTTCGTGAGTCAGCACTTTTATTTGTTGTGGGCTTTGTAAGAGACGAAAAAGAAGGAGGGTGGGACAACTATTTGCAAAAGGACAAATTAAAAACTGTCTGGTATTTAGGTGTGCACATATTTGAATGTTTATGAGTATTTTCAGTTGTTGGGTAGGTTATTCGTACAGCAGACTTTCACCCCCTGTGTTTCTCTCTTTTTTTTCTCTCACCAAGTTTTCTGTTCCCAGACCTGTCTCTTCCAGTGAACGGATCAGTGATTTGCCCAGCCTGGTAGAAAATTGGATTTAGCATTCTTTAAAGAGACCGGTAGGATGCGTAAAAGCCGTCCATTCGTCCAATTGCCGTGACGTCAGCGCGTACAATGACCTCCGCGGCACCGTGCACCTCAGCAGAACGTCCATCATCCGCTTATGAATCACAGTGAACTCCGTGTACGGAAAGGATCTGTCAAGAAAAACATAAACAACAACTTATCAGCAGGTCATCCGTTATGGAAACGGCCACGTCGTCCTCCAACCAGTGCAGGTAAGACTGACATGACTGAATGTTGGTAGCGGAGGTTTTGGGGGTGTGAAAGGAACGTTATGGTTGTGTGACATTTACTAAATACACATTGCGATGCGTTTTTAGACGCCATACAGGGAAGATAAAACGCTTTATTCTAATGAATAAAGCAGGCTATGAGGGGTTTCCTCCCTTCTCTGACGTCAGTTTGGTGTAGGTTACGGGTGGTATACTCATAGCAACCTTGTTAGCCGACTTTCCTTTTAACTCGCTAGGTTCTATTCGTTTTTTGTAAACTCACTAAACAAGAAAGTCTAGTATGCTCAGCAACAGCCCGGTCTTGTCAAACTCGCTTGGGTTTTTTTCAGGACGAGTTTGTTGAACTGCCTCCGAAAAAAACCTAGAAGACATCTCGAAGACCATTCTGTTCTACTGTGTGCTCCGGGAGCATTTGTACCTGGTTGCAGAGTACCACGGACAGCTCCTCGAGCTGCTAGCTACCCCCAACATCACGAGCTCACTTCCTTATATGGAGTCACATAACATAAGGATATCGCGAATCAAATGCTCTTAATGAGGCATATATTAAATGGAGATAAGTGAAGTAGCCTAATATCTAGCTTCGATTTAGGCTAAATGCAGGCTCCCTCTCTCTCTTATATATATATGTATTCCTACAGAGCTATTTTCTCCCCAGGCTTATCCAATACTTCCATAACTTTGAAGCAGTTGTTCCATGACTGCTTGTCACTTTGGTTATGGGCCGTTCTGTGTATACATAAATTAAAAAATTATTTATGTAATTCATGAAAATGATTCAATTAAAATTGTGTTGAAAGCAGTAGTGCTGGAAAAAAGATTAAAGACTGGAACAAATCTGTTAGATTAAATTTTAGTCTAAGTTTTAGTTAATCAAAATTAATATTGTGCTTGCTAAACCAGAGCAACTCCTAAAAACAAACTTTCAATACCATTCTGGAAACAACCTTGTTAGCCGACTTTCCTTTTAACTCGCTAGGTTCTATTCGTTTTTTGTAAACTCACTAAACAAGAAAGTCTAGTATGCTCAGCAACAGCCCGGTCTTGTCAAACTCGCTTGGGTTTTTTTCAGGACGAGTTTGTTGAACTGCCTCCGAAAAAAACCTAGAAGACATCTCGAAGACCATTCTGTTCTACTGTGTGCTCCGGGAGCATTTGTACCTGGTTGCAGAGTACCACGGACAGCTCCTCGAGCTGCTAGCTACCCCCAACATCACGAGCTCACTTCCTTATATGGAGTCACATAACATAAGGATATCGCGAATCAAATGCTCTTAATGAGGCATATATTAAATGGAGATAAGTGAAGTAGCCTAATATCTAGCTTCGATTTAGGCTAAATGCAGGCTCCCTCTCTCTCTTATATATATATGTATTCCTACAGAGCTATTTTCTCCCCAGGCTTATCCAATACTTCCATAACTTTGAAGCAGTTGTTCCATGACTGCTTGTCACTTTGGTTATGGGCCGTTCTGTGTATACATAAATTAAAAAATTATTTATGTAATTCATGAAAATGATTCAATTAAAATTGTGTTGAAAGCAGTAGTGCTGGAAAAAAGATTAAAGACTGGAACAAATCTGTTAGATTAAATTTTAGTCTAAGTTTTAGTTAATCAAAATTAATATTGTGCTTGCTAAACCAGAGCAACTCCTAAAAACAAACTTTCAATACCATTCTGGAAACAAGATTTTGTACTCTCCTTTTTGTAGATTTAAACAGCTGTCTTCTTCCACTGCCATAAGAATATAGTAACATTTTGACACTGCATAGTTTTATATTTACCTTTATTCTTCTTTATAGAGTGAGGTTTATAACTAGGCTGCGTTCTGCACCTGACTGCTGATGTTTTCATCTTTCACTTTTATGGGTTTATACATTACTTATTTTAAAACAATGTTCACAAATGATCAAAATTCCTGTCATTCAATCTCAACAACTGATTAAGTCAGTGTCTATATAATCTTAGATAGAAATTGTTAATTGGAATGTTTTTATTCTCATTAATAAGTCATACCAAGTGTGTAACCCCAAAGAGACAACAGTAAAGCAACAACATGCTTGTTACTGTTCCTTATTACAGCAAACCTCTTGCTCTGCACTTTTAATTAACCCGGTAAAGCACTACAACATCCTTCCCCTGTTAACATGAACATAATGTCAGGTTTTTCTGTTATGTTGACTTGGTGCTGAAAGTAACAGATACAAACAAAAAACATCCTAAAAAAAACAGTAAGCAAAATGAGCTGTGACATGTACATGTACATGTACAGACCCTGATTACATGTCTGTAATCAGGGTCTGTCAGATGATCCCTTACTGATAGCTAAGTCAAACTATGTCAGCGGGACACAAGTATTACAAGATAAGTCAAATATTGCGAGGTATCGAAAAAGAAAACAATTCTGTGTCTCCTGGTGGCTCCGTTGGTTTGTATTATTTGCAGATGACAAATACATTTTGTGGGCTGCACGGCGAGGTGGTTAGAACTGTAGCGTCACGACAAACAGGTTACCGGTTCGATCCCCGGCTCAGGCGATGGCCTATCTGTGTGGAGTTTGCATGTTCTCCGGTACAAAGCGGTACAAAAGGGATGGATGGGAATATATTTTGTTCAGGTGTGCAACTGCAACAACTTTTGGACGTGGTCACAAAGGAACTACACAGACTAAAACATGGTTTAAATAAATAATAAAATAGTTTTATGTGGCTAGAATCATAAGAAATGTCAGGTAGAGTTTTACAATGATAAATATAATTATAGAAATAGTTAATGAAATTAAATTTATCTGTGGTCTTAGACCACAACACCTGTTAGAAACCACATTGTGTTTGGGGATATTGGCACGAAGCATTAACATCTTTGGAAAAACAAAACAGTTTGAGGAGGTACAAAATGCTAATATTAAAAATACATGCTTGAAGAAAACCATATTAACAGAAGACGTTGATATTGTGATAGTATTTGAAGACATTATGTGGAAGTCTTTACTTTTTAATTTCAATTTGAGTTGTGTGATCAAGTTTTAATATCTGGTTAAGAACAAGACATTTCTGGTAATCTTTTCCTCTTATGTGAAACTTTGGAATCAAAGCATACACATATGGAAAAATCATACCTTTAACTTGACAGTCTAGCCCAGGTGCCAAAACACCTACAAAAATGTAACAGCTCAGTTGCCGGAACCTAATAAGAATCGATAACCTCAGGATCAATTAGGTTTATTATCTTATGCAAGAGCATGGGAAACAATGTTAGGTGCATACAGCTGGCTCTTCTGTGGAAGAGAGAGAAGAGAATGCTTGGAAAATAACTGGATTAGGTTTGAGGGAAAAGGAATGTGCCACTGGAAGGAAATGGATCCTTCCTTGTAGATTTCCACAATAAGAGGACAGCTAATGACTTGTCGATAGGCAGGGTAGACAGGATGGCACACAGGGAAATTGATTCCAATACTCGTAAGAGAAGGAGGTCCAATCCTTACCCTCACCAAAAATGAACAGGGTACAGGAAATTGAGAGGGGTTTGGGGGCCAGTCAAAACCACTGTTAACAGGTTGCACAGACCTGGAAACACACAGGAAAAACGGACATTGTGGTATTCAACAGACCTGGAATTGGCTTTATTCACAGCTCCACTACTTCCTGATTTAAGACAACTCTTTTGTTTCCTGTCTTTGAGATGAAACAGAGAGGGCTCCGTCACGATGGCGCCAGCAGGAAGTACGCAGCTGCAACCAGTGATAGCGCTCTAACACACTTCAATCTAAAGGGCACGCCCCCCACAGAGTTGTCATGACAGAAAATTGGACTTATTAAACCGAAAAAAGTTTTTGGAGCCACTCTGTAAACATGTTTATTTCAGATGTGAAATCGTACATTTTAACATGGGAGTCTATGGGGATTGCTCGCTATTGCAGCCAGTCATCTAGCGGTGAGGGATGAACTGCAAGTATTTCGACTTCTTTATTAGCCTCACAGTCGGCAGCCATTGCCGCCTGGGAGCAGCATAGGTGGAAGGCATCAGCAAAACAGTGCAGAGGAAGGATGCCTTTGGAGACGTCTGGGAAAAACCATGCACATACAAAAACCATGACACAAAACACTTTATTATTAAACTATCTTCATATCCATTTTGAGTTTATTTTAAATATGGACTGTAAGGGTGGCGAGCCTGTCAAAGACGAAGGAGTCTGGGATAGGATTGAAAGATATTAAAGGTTTATTAAAATGATGAGAACAAAGGGTAAAATACAAAGTTGCAACAATGGAGAAGGTTGGCCAGAGATCTGTTCAGGTCAGAAGTCTGTAAGCTTCTGACCTGTGTACCAAAGAGACATGAGTTTTACAACTGGCACATTGCTAGAGACATAACATCTATGAAATGATATTCTTGTTTATATGATCATAGTGTTCCCAGATAGGACTGTACCAGACACAAGGATGTATGATGTTCATTGTACGCCATAACAATATGGAACCAGAAAATTCCACAACAGGACAAAAAGGTAAAACTGGAAAAGACAGAGGCTGATTATGTGGCAGTTACCCAAGACGACAGTTCTAAAATAGGTTTGAAGTCATCAGGCTTATTCCTGCTGTAGATTGCTAAGGTGAAGTCTGTCTGTCTCTGTCTTAATAACAGAGCTGCAGGCGCAGAGGCAACATTAACAAGGCAATAGTTTTACAAGCAGATTTATGACCAGTTACAAACTATTTCAGACGCCGTTCAATGCAGCACCTTAAGAGAGGTCAAATCACATTTACCTTATAACATGGCTCACATCCTTGAAATGCATTATGTAACTTTCCAATCTATCATATGAATATCAGAATATCATATTTCTGGAGCCTTTGCTGCCCAGCAGTATCCTGAAGCTGAAGTCCACACCATACAACTTTTTCCTTTTGGGTCCCCTGTGTGCTGTTGCAGTTCAGTTTTACTTCATGCCACTATTTTGAACGTGCACCATGGCTGAATTTAAGCATAGGGAAAAAGAAGGAAAAATAAGCACAGAGCGAACAACACGACAAGAGTCAATATAAGACATTTGGATACATATAAGACGTCTGGAGGGAGATACAGAATTAGTCATTGAGAGGGGCTGCTTCACTGAGAAAGTGCATCTTTAAATGAACACTACTGAATTGTGGCAGATTCTCATTAAGGCACCCATATTGATGACGAATTAGACATTCTTCTTGTAATTTGTACTCTGAGCTCTCTCCAACCAGTAGAAGTCGGTCTGATGTTGGCAATCATCTTATCTCTTCTTCTGTCTTTTTGGGCACTTCCTCTTTTAACCCTATGAAGCTATAAACCCTATCAAACTTTTAAAAAAAAATTATTTGGCCCTTTAACAAAATATAAAAAAATAACCAATAGAAATATTTTTTGTATATTTTCTATTTCTTACCATTTAATATGTTCAAATTCTTCTAAAGCATTACTGTGTTCTTCTAATATCCAGCAGGGGCTAAAAGGCAAGTGTCAAATTGTGTACAACAAAGTATTGAATCAAGTTTTTATGTTAAAATAATGTAAAAGTTCCCAGAAACTGGATTCAAAATGTTTTCAAAAGGCCCAGTTTGTTGATATTCAATTGCTAACATGGCATGTGATGCGGTGTTGTAAAACAAAATGTTGCTGTAAAATAATTCAATACCATGGTAACAATAGCTGTAAAGTGTATTTTCTCAGCTAGGCAACAGTGGCTCCTGAAATGTACTCATTAAATTTCACCATGCCATCAAAACAAGTCAACACATATTTTTCAAAGTCACAAAACAACGACAAACAAATGAAATCCAAGGGTGTTTAATTGTATTTAATTGCACTGCATTATCGAGGGAACATCAATTAATTATCTTCACCGTTCATTCAAATTAAGGGTCACGGGTAGCTATAGCCTATCCCAGGTGTAGGCAACTCCGGTCCTAGAGATCCACACTTTTGCAAGTGTTGTGAGTTTCCCTATTGCAACACACCAGAAACACATGAGACTTAATCAGCAGACTTGGGCAGATCTTGACATTGAACTCTGCAGTTTGCTGATTATCAATTGATTTGAATCAGGTGTGATGAAGCAGGAGTGCGGCGCTCTAAGACAAGAGTTGCCTACCCCTGGCCAGCAATCATTGGACGACAGGTAGGGTACACACTATACAGGTCACCAGTCTGTCACAGGGAAACCAGCAACCCGTCTAACACATATGTATTCTTAAGGACAATTTCAAATGACTAATCAACCTAACATGCATGTCTTTAGATGGTGCGTGTGAGCAGGAGCACCCGGAGAGAACCCACACTAACATGGGGAGAACACGCAAACTGTCCGAGCTGAGGCTCAAACCAGCAACCTTCTCGCTGTGAGGGTGTAGTCCTAACAACTTCTCCACTGTGCAGGAAGATAGAGACTATATTCATTTTTCATTTTGCTCATTAATGAAGCGCTATACAAGTCTGAGGAGATGTCTCAGTTTTTCTGTCTGTTGCTTGACACACATTGATCCTTGACATTGTAGACCTTAACCGTAGCATAAATTTGGTCCTGACATCTGTTTTTAGACAATAATGACTGGTAATTTTTAGGATAAATCCTAATTATTCATGTTTTTTTAATGTCACAACTGTTTTTACGTATTTTTCATAATTTTAGGTACACTTATGATGAGTACAAAGAGACAGCAGACTGGTTATTGGCGCACACTCAAAAGCGTCCTAAAGTAGCAATCATCTGTGGCTCAGGATTGGGTAGTTTGGCTGAACTGCTGGAGGACAAGGATGTGTTCCAGTATAAGGATATTCCACGATTCCCCACCAGCACTGGTAAGTTTCTTGTGTTTAAAGTGGAACTTAAATTTAGCGTAAAAATTAGCATGACCTGAATTTTAAATCTCACACAGGTCAATGGAGTAAATATCAGCACAAGGATGACCACATACGTCTATATAGTTTCACATAACTTCCTAAATCAGACTGACTTGTGAGGTGTCACTATTGGTTATATATTAAAGGAACATGCTGTTTTTTCAGAGCATGATGTGCAGACTTGCAGTGCACATCATTGTTTAACACTGGTGTCCTGATGTGTGACTCATGAACATTAACCAAACTGAAAGAGACCTTTAGTCAGTTAGAAGTTACCCATTGTATTTAACTGCTTCACATTTATTTATTTTTATGACATGATTTTTGTTGTTTAATTTCTCCTTGACAAGGTAACATTGACATTAAACAGTCTTTTAAAAGTCTGTCCAACTCGAAATTTGGGTCCAAAATCTTTAGAAATGTTTCGTAACATCTTAAAACCTAATGGCCATAAACATCCAATTTGCTTAGGTCCTCGGAAATTCAATCATTTATTGCTATGTAAGAATTACATTTACAGCTTATATCATCCATTATTAAAGTAAAATAGAGAACATCACACTGTAATTCAATTTTAAAAATAAATGCTAAGATTAGTGATTTACATACATATTTTGGATTGAGCAAATCTTATTGAATAATTCTTTTCATTAAATAAATTACCAAGTTTAATTATTGATTTAATTTGTTAAGTTTACTTTGAGGATTTCTGTCTAACTGATGTTTTCAGCAGAAATGTTGACAGTTCTTAAGGTTTTACAAGCTTTTAATGAGAATAACTGCTTCAATACTTCACATAAGCATGTTTGCAGCTACTCATATTTTTTTATTGCTGTGCAGTGCAGGGCCATGCAGGTCAGCTGGTGTTTGGGAGACTACAGGGCTGCGAGTGTGTCTGCATGCAAGGCCGCTTCCACTTCTACGAGGGTTACAACATACACACGGTAAACACTGTGTAATGAAAATTGACTGTCTTTTAGAACATTTTTTGTAAGGTTTGTATCTGATAAATTTAACTATCTGTACTAAATGACCATAATAGTAATAATATTAACTCTTGATGCTGCAGAGACTAAAGCTTAAGCCTTATCCTTGATATAATTTGCCTCGTCGAAAGTCAGATCACCTCTGTCCTTTTAGTCCTTGCTGATGCAAATTGCATACTAAACAGGATGAACTCAGTCTGGCAGGTCAAACTTTCCCTTTGTCAGTCACACTGAGGAAAAATTCACAGGCTTTGAAGGTATGGCCAAATATTTTAACCTGGGTTGTGTTGAAAAGCTAGTTTAGTTATGCAGAGAGCTGCTTCGAAGAAACATCATTGATTTTGTGACTCATACAAAACAGACACTGACTTTGATTTTAAGTAGTCCTCATATAAAACTGCTTTCTGAAAGTTGTTGCTTTTCAAATTTAACTATATCATACGCTGTTGATGTATCCGGTCAGAGAAAACTGGTCTCTCAACCATATAAGATTTGATCACATTCTTGGTCTACGTTTAATTTGATATCTTAATGACTTCAGTTATTACTTAACAGACTATGAATGAGCTAACGATTTACTGTGTTAAATGATCAGCTGCAATGACAGCTGACAGTGACAGAAGTCATTTCTCATAATGTCTACATGGGAATGGCCATTGACCTTTGGAGATTGTATTCTGGTTTTATTTTATTACCAGGTGTGATTTGACGCAGAAAGGTCACATGACTCCACAGAATCATAAAATCCACCATATATATTTGTTGTTTGAGATCATGCTCCATTATGAATGTGACAAATTTTACAAGATACTAAATAAATAATTGAACTAGATCAGTTTATTAACACAATTGTACTGAATTTAGCGACATGCTATTTTTTATGTACCATTAATACTGGCAAAATGATGAAGTCACTTGACTCAGCTATACTTTATGGATTTTGCTTGTTATTGTTACATCATGAAGATTGTTAAATTCAAAGCTAAATTTTATTTCCATTCTAGTGTTAGTGTCATACCATCATCATTTCATCAGGTTTAAATGGATTTGTGACTGAGACCTTTATGCAAGCGGGTAGTGTTGTATGTCAGCTTTGTGTCAAATGATGTGATAAAGTCAGCTCACTAGTACCAACTGTCCTCCACAGTTTAACCACTGACAGTCCTGTTAATACATAGCTTGCTGTGTTACATTTTATCTTTTAAAAAAACAAAACTTAAGTTGCATCACATTAACCTTGCAAAATAGGACCAGGCAAAACAGGACAAGGCAAGTTTATCTGTGTAGTTTATTTATGTATAAGGGAATTCTATGTGTTTTACGTAAAACCTTAAAAGTGTTACAGAAGGAGTACAGAAAGCCAAAAGACTACAACAGATAAAAAAAATCTCCATAAATGAAATACAAATAGTAAAACACAATGACAGCAATGACCTTATTAAGATACCATCGTTTAACACACTTTTGCTCTAACATTACACTTTAATTCAGTCTCTGGAAAAATATGATTTTGAAAAAGACTATTTTCAAATGTAACTTCAATTAAATTGAGAAATGATCATTTATAGGTTAGCAGCTGCTCTGTGAAGCTTAGAACAGAGCCAAAACTGTCCTAGATATGTAAAAAAATCCTACTGTCTAATGACATTGAAGCGTAAAACATTAGATCCCTGTGGGATCTGTTCCTAGGTATCGTGTACTGGGAAAACAATAAAAGCATGACACTTATGCATATCATGTTTATCTCTCCAGGTGACATACCCAGTGCGAGTCTTCTTCCTGTTGGGTGTGGAGTATCTTATTGTGACAAATGCAGCAGGAGGGCTCAATGGTACTTATAGTGTTGGAGACATCATGATCATTAAAGATCACATAAACATGCCCGGCTTTGCTGGGCAAAACCCTCTGTGTGGGCACAATGATGAGAGGTAGGACCCAAATCCCTTTTACTATGTAAGCTTAAATATGCACAGTGCACAATGTTGTGAGGCCCATTCATGCATATAATGTTGCTACAGGTTTGGAGTGCGTTTCCCTTGCATGTCAGATGCATATGACCGAGAGCTGAGAGCCTTGGCCAAGCAGACTGCAAAGGAGCAGGGCTGCGACAACTTCCTGCAGGAGGGCACTTACTGCATGCTGGCCGGACCAACATATGAGACCATTGCAGAGTGCAAAGTCCTGCGGACACTCGGGGCTGATGCTGTAGGTTAGTAATGTTTTGTTAGTATGAAAGCTGTCAGAACTACCAGTGGCCATAAATGATTAGAAAGGTCCTAATAATTTGTCATACTGTAGCTTCTCTGATGATGCAAAGGTGTCTCTTGACATAGAAGTCTAACTTTATTTGACACTAAAATCTCTAAAGTCTTTATAAAATATTATTCTTTAATAGATACTTTATTTCCACTGGATTTCCTCACATTAAGCTTTCCTGATTCATTATTAGTGGTGGTTCTGTAACCTTGTAAACTGCAGACACTAAGGGAAACTCAAACTACAGACACTGAGCAACTTCACTAGCTAAATTTTAACACACAAATCAAATTTATTTCCCAATCTCCAGATACTCGTTTTTTCAATTTTCATTCACATTATGTTACTGCAGACATCTCAATAGTAGAAGTTAATTGCTCTTCATTGCCTCACCATCTGAAGACCATAAAATGGGGCACCACCATCTTGAGTAAATAGACTGTCCCTCTGAACTATACAGTAAATAGAATGAGTATGGTCACTGGGCTTCAGGTTTGAAGTTAAACCATTGCTTTACAGCGCTATACCTGGGAAAATGCTAAGCTTATTATAAGTCATGGTTTCATAAGCGGAATTCATTTGTCCACCTTCTTCTGCTGTAGGCCAACTTTATAGAACTCCTCACATTAATAGGACCCATATATTTTTACTAGTCGTGTGTTCGTCTATCACTCTACTTACTTACCATGTTATTCAGACAAATATAATAAGACCAGCAGCTGTTTGCAATAAATAAGAAATAACTTTTTAAATAGGTCAACACAGTTAATTTCATTTGGGGTTTCTCCAAGTTCAACAGAAAAAAGGAACTTTTGAGGAGCATCTCAGTCTCAAAATGATTCAACTCCTTATTTAGTACTTGGTAAAGCACCTTTTTGCTTTTATGGCCTGCTACAAATGAAATGAAGCAGACACCAGCTTCTCGTAGCATTCCTGTGGAATCTCAGCCCATTCCTCATCTCCAGTTCATTAATGCTCTTAGGTTTGCCTGCTGCAACTGCCTTTTTCAAATCCCACCAAAGATTTTAAATGGGGTTCAAGTCAACTGGGATGGTCACTCTAATATCTTCCAGGACCTCTTTTGATACAAAGCTTTGGTGGGCTTTGAGGTCTGTTTGTGATCGTTGTCCTGTTGGAAGGCCCAATGGTGCCCAAGCTTCAGCTTCCTCACACACGGCATTTTCTCTCAGGATTTCATGATGCTTGACTGAATCCATCTTGCCTCCACACGCTGTAAGTTTACAGTGCCAGAGGAAGCAAAGCAGCTCAGAGCATCACTGATCCACCATCAGGCTTCCCTGTAGGAAAGGTGTTCTTTTCAGCGTAGGCTTCATTTTTCTTAAAGACCAAGAGACACCTTTTTGTCTTTTTGTTTTATACTTTTGTATTGTTTTCATTGTTAAGTCAGTGCATTGATCACTCCTCTGAAAGTTTTGTACAGTTCTCTTGACTTAGCATCTCTTGCATGTAATACTGAGTCACTGTCAACAAACTAGATATTTGAGATGTCTCATCACAAGCACACCTGTTCCAACAAATGAAAACGTGTGTATCAGGTTTGCTTGAGGCCACACCTGATTTGTATATGGAGACTCTATGCAGGGAGGTGAATCATTTTAAGACTGCAAGGCTCACTGAAAGTGGCATTTTTTGTTGCATTTGGAGAAACCACTTATGATATTGGCTGTGTTGAGCCATTTACATGGTTCTTGACTGATCTGTTTACACAGCTGCTAGTTTGTTCATTTTGGTAATAAACCTAATTTTCAGTGGCAATTTCTGAATTATGACTCCAGCTGTAAATGATAAACAATACTTATAGCATACAGTCTATACCTTTGGTGCATATCAGCAGTTATCATACATCCTGTTTGCTTATGTTTCACTGTGTTGCTGCAGCACACAGCCTATTAATTGTTTGGGAAGGTGTCTGTATTGATAACATGTTTGGCTACTCATGCTTTTTAAGCAGATTTCATTAAGTTGTTGATTATTGTTTTAATGTCACTAGGTTTGGCCTAATCATGTTCCAATTGTTAGGTTGTTTTTGTGTCTCCATTTACTGGAGTAGTGAACAATGATTCCTTTAAAATGAATTCATATTGCACATTTCCCTCCAATGCAGATTTAATGTGTATTTGATGTGCATCATTCCTCATTTTAGGAAAACTGGCACTTGCTCAGGCATCATCCATTGCTTAATTCAACTAAAGTATGAAAACAACTTACTATATGTTACTGGTAGGCAAATTTAGTTTTGTTTTTATTTTTAGTGTACTTATATTAAGGCCTTTCCCAAGTCATCAGTAATATTGAAATAAAAATTACACCAACCAATGATATAATGCACACAAAAAATAAATACATGCAAGCAAATGGGCCAAAAAAAATGCGTGGAAGCATCCCTACATTTGCATCTATAATTCAGAATCATGTGAATACAAAAGCACATCCTATTTCACATCTATGTTTTTACACATTAGAAGCATCAAAAAACACTCCCCTTTGCAGATGACTAAATTATATTAATACAATAACAAATGACATATGACACTATTTAAATGTTGATCTGAAGATTACCATTCTTTACATCCTCTATGAGGTCTTGCATATAAATATAGGTCATTAAAGATAAATGAAAAACCCAACTTTGTATTTTATCCAGGTATGAGCACCGTTCCCGAAGTGGTGGTGGCTCGTCACTGTGGCATCCGTGTCTTGGGTTTGTCCCTCATCACCAACAAGGTTGTGACAGATTATGAGAGCAATGAGAAGGCGAACCATGAGGAAGTGCTGAGGACCACAAAGCACCGGACCCAGGACCTACAGAGGCTTGTCTGTCACTTCATCACTAAGCTGTAGCAGCAGCATCTATGATCAGTTTGTATGGAAAGGAACGTTTTCCAGTCCTGCTGTGACTTCTCTGGTGATAGAAACATCTTAGGTGTTAACAAGTATGTGCAGGTGGTGAGTGGTTTGTGTTGATTTATGTTATAAGGAAATAAGGTAACATGGTAAACTAAAAAGATTCAGAGCATATAAAGAAAATGTTTATAAATATTAGTATTTAACTTAAAAGGATTTATAATGAATGAAGGTTGTTGCTGATTTAGGACTCATGGAGCAGAGCTTTTTTTTTTTTTTTTCTTTTTTTTTTAACTAAAAGAACAAAAAATAGCTGATTACCAACTGGTCTGACTTATTTAGTGCACATAATTATTTTTTTGTGTTTTGATTTGGGTAGTGGTAATAATTATTGGATCCCATAGGACACTTACACATATACAAAAATAACACCGGACCAAAAAAAAACATATTTCTCAGTCTTTCCTGATTGAAGACTTCAAGTATATTGCACTGATGGTCATTATGTAAAAGCCTGTTTGCACTCCAATGGTGTGATATTCTGCAGTTTTGTAAAGACTCCTGGGTCAACAATCAGTTCAGCACTCTATAGCATTAGTAATATGCTGAGTAAACAGTAAAATAGTGGTATTCCCAGTTAAATAACACCAGAAAGGGTTAATATTTACACCAAAAATTTGTTCTTTAATCTTTTCCTAAAACCTACCAAATATTTTTGTCTTATAAACATAAAAAAGAAATTGTGTTAACTAAAATAAAGACATTTCTGGTACTTCAGCTTAAGCAAAGATCAAAATGAATAAAATAGATAAAATAAAGAACAAGTGAATGAAAATGACAAAATGTAAGTACAGTTGTCCCAACTTATATTCAGTAAGAAGGTTTATATCTGTGGGTCTGTTGACCTTTACATTCTCTCCAAATCCCTTAAAAAGGATGTTTGCAACATTTGGGTGTTTGATTTTACTGCAACATTCATGTAAGGAACCTAAAATTTGAATTATTTGCACCTCAAATACGAGGTAAATTTGATTTAAAAACAATTGAATTTGATGCCTATGAAATGAGAACAGGCTGGTATCATCAGAGAGAGAGAGAAAGAGAATCTGTGTGTGTTTGTGGACCAATATCTATTTGACTTTATAATTATTTTTAGAATGACCAGCACTACAATGATCAAAAAGCATGCATTTAGCTAATGATGCCATAACAAATATTTAGTATTGCACTTAAAGGCACTTTTTCATGCTTTATGTAGTGGCTACATCTACCTTTATAATCAGATCATTTCAGATGACACTGGTGTTGCCTGCCGTCACATTCATTAGTGATGCCATCAAACCCCGCAGTACTCCTCTACCTCATTACTGTGAGGTTACAAGTTAAGTTAAACAGCTAGACTGCAACTAAAATAGCATTTTATTATAAAAAAGTACTGCATGTCTAACACTTCTGTAAAACTAGATAAGGAAATGTGGAGAAAGCAAAACTTTTTTAATACTGACAGTTAATGAGCATGATTAAATACTGAGGATGACCTATTAACTTGTCTTTTTATATGAATTTTGATCAGGTGTTATCAGAGTTTAGATCATGATGTACAACACTGGCATATTATTTTATTTACTTTACTCTGTGATGCCACATCCAAGATCAATAACAGTGATAGGATTATAGTGTCTATTGCACAGCTTCTGCTAAATATTTCTATCCTGACATCAGTACTGCAGGGTGGTTTTGGTCCCAGTGGTGTCTTAGTTGATCAGCAAGGATAATGTTAGACTTCTCTGACTCAATCTGCATATCTGTGTATATGCAAAAGTTATAATAAATATAAGACTTGAAGAGTTTCTACTAACTATGTGCTTTTGAACACACACCTTTACATGGGATGAGCAACATGTTTTATGTAATGACTATACTGTATGCTTTGAATTTATACAACTTCCAATAGGAAATGCATCATCTACAGGTTTGAACTTAATTTGGAAAGATACTAGCCCAAACCCAGTTATTCCCTTTGCTCCTTTGTTCTGCTACTTTGTATCACTTCCAGGTACAGTTATAAGTTATATAATATGTGCCACTTCTCTTTTAGAGTACGCCCTTACACCCCTGCTGAATGATTCGATGATCACAACAACTTGAGCCTATGTGCAATTTCCACCGATGGCTTTATCATTTGGTCCTATCTCTGAATTATGCAGAAGTACGGTGGTCCTTTTCCTTTTAGGGATCACAGAGTAATGTTCATACCCCCTCAATAGTGATATCAGGAAACATTTGGAGGGCTAGTTAATCACTACTCCTGGATACGGAGAGATGGGACATCTGTACTATCTCTATCAATGAAAAGATGAAGAGTAGTGGCATGAACAAGGGGTAAAGTTTGGAAAACTCTGTAATTATGCACTGACCATGACATTTTTCCTAAGAAATGCATTACTACTAACACAAACAAACAATGATGACGGCTGCTGTTTAGAGAATATTAGTGCTTGCTATTAAATTTGCACAAAAAAGATTATTTTACTATAAATCTATTTTGACAAATATGCATTCCACATTCAGAAGAGAGTTCATATTTAGAAAAGTTATGTTTATATGTAAGATTTATTTATTAGTGAGTAAGGATAACAAATTGATTTATTTTAGGCAGTGCAGGTTTATTTGTATGGGACCTTTTCACAACAATTCAAACCGCTTTACATAAGAACATTAAAAGCATTACAGATGTTAAAAAATAGAAATAAAAACAGAATAAAATCGGAGCAAGAATCATAATAAAATAATACATTAACTTAAAATCATTAAGAAGAACATAATCAAAAGGTTACTGTGGAGATTATATTTGTAGCTGCAAGAGAAAAGAAAAGTTTTTAACCTGGATTTAAACGTTTCTACATTTAGTGAAAGTTTTATCTCTACTGGCATTTTAAATCTTATATAAAAAAGTCAACTAATAAATCAACAGAAGTATATTGATCTAATGAATCACTAAAAACACATCATCTGGCATGAATGCTTGAAGTGAAAAGCTAATATTAAACAGTTGTAATGTATGTCGGTTTAGCTGCAGCATTCTGTCATGTTGTATTTGGACCTGAAGAGATCACCATACTGTAACATCAGGGAGAATTATAATACCTGGACGTGCAGTTTTCAGTTTGCTCTGCTCTGTACTGGTCTTGAACCACTTGGCAGATTCCCTCAGCCGACTCATTCATTAAAGTAGGAAAGGTCAGACAAACCAAAAATCAGCAGTCCACTTCTTTTGACATTTGTATCAGCAAGATGCTGATATTTCTGTTTGTTAATATTTCATTTCCAAGAGGACTAAATATTTGTATGACTTACATGGGTGCTATCTTCTGTACACAAATAACTGGTCTAATCTTTCTCATGTTCCTACTCATGTTTTGCCTGAATAAGGATTGTTTTTCATGTTCAGTTTAATCATACTTACTGTATCCAGGTGTCAGGTTAAAACCTAGTACACTTACATAAGGAAGTACATAATAAAGCAATTATTTTTCATGCCAAATGTTGTTTCTATTGAATGAAAAGAAAACTGCAGATGACATCTGGACACTGGCATTTTCTGCCACAGATGAGTGCACATGTTTGTGTTTGGGTGTGCGTGTGTGTGAGTATTAAGTGAGCAGCTCAAAATAAGTCGATAGGAAACTTGTGTTCAAGGTGAAAAGGAGATTCTTCCACTTTCAGCGATAATGAGGATAAAAGAGCATGGGAATAAAGAAACACCCTCCTGCCAACATTACACACACCTCATCTGCACACCCACACGCTGTCTGTATTTCCTTCCATCTTTCATTTAAAACACACCTCAAATAGATGAAGTCTGTAAGATTGAGATGAAATGGAAATGGCTGTACTGTACCTAGTGCCGTTCTCTTACATAATTTATCCGGATGTAGCAGTGCAGCCTACTGTGGAGCTGAAATATTAATACAAACGAAGCAAGCAGTTTAAAAAAAACACACACAACACCTAAACTTTCTGTTGTGTTTACACCTCGCAACTAAACATCAAAAAGTGAGCCAATAAAGATGTTTATGTATATATCAGACTACCAGCTGTGGAAGGAGTGGAAAGCTCAAGACATGCAAATACAGATGCCTGTAGTGTGTTTTTTTACTCCACAGTCCCACAGGCTGACAACACGCCTCATCTGTAATGTAATGTTGATCTATCTATTGTCGCTATGCCAACTGAGCATATAGGGTCTTCTATTGATTCTTACAGGGTGCAAAGACAAGCTGAGGAAATGGGGTGGGACAGCTCTGCTGAGTTTACACTCCTAAACACCATTACACACTGAGTCTTTTTCCTTTTTGTCATTTAACAAAGACACACACTTCTCTTTGGCACTGTCATGTGCTGAAACTGATACTACCTGTTCTGTCACTCTTACAAGCAGAAAGAACAGCATCAGAGAAGGAAAGTCTCTGCTGACTTTCAAACGCTGCTTGCAAAACCAGTCGGCTGCTAGTTCCTTGTCAGCACTGTACCATCGTTCAGGGTGGAGCTGGAAATTACTGCTCCACCTCTCGAGATGTGACAGAATAAGTTCAATGCTAAATTGTTTTCACTAGATTGTTTGAATTATCTGACATATTCAGGTGGAACTCAATGCTTCTAACACCAGAAATATAAGATTCAATCAATGACTATGCAATCTATGCAGCTGTAAACTACAATATATAAACTACTTTACACTCAGTTGCAATCTATAACACTCATATTGCACAATAATTAAATATAAGAGACCAAAACTCTTGCTAGCTTGAGAAGCTAACCCTAGCATACAGCAAGCCAAGCTCAGACTACCACACACCAAACTTAACCCAAGTAACATAATAGTAATTCATATTGGCTCAAATAACTCTGTTTTTAATGGTGCATTTGATAGCAAAAACAGAATAAATAGATTCTGATGTCGAATTCAAATCACAAAGAATTGCTGAAGTCCAATCAGTGGTAGGCTGCAGCTTTTATTTTTACCTTTATGTTGACTTTAAATAGAAGGATGATCATAGTTGCATTAATCGGGGCTCAATTCCATTTAGAGGGAATCTTGCTTTTGTGCAGACTCTACTTACAAACATGTACATCTCACTGCAGTCCTCAGTGATCAGTTTGAGATAAATACCACATACTGTAGTATTTGTTTATATACAGAAAGCTGCGCTGTCCTCACAGTATTCAGCTACATATAATACCTTCTCCTAAAACTGGTCATTTTACTTTAATGTTATTACTTTCAATAAATACAGACTACACTTTCCATAATAAATCCTGGAGCAGGACTTTGGCTTTTTTCTGGGTTGCAAACATGAGTCAGTGACCACTTTAATAAGATATGCAAGTGAAGAATTAAAATGTCTGTTAATGTCTTAAACATACTTCTTATTGTAAGATATGATACAGGAGTCTAAATAGGATTTGATTTTAGTGTTAAAACTGTCTTTTAGTATTTCTCATCCAAAAGCAGGAAGATGCCTCCAGGGATACTCGCCCTCCTGCTTATTGCACTAATTTATCCTGAAAATGATGACCTCTCACTGTAAATGAGCTGTGACTGTGGATCTCTGTCTTTGCCTGCCCTTCTGAACAAAAGAGTAGCCATTATTACCCCCCAACACACACACACACACACACACTTCTTTTATATATATATAATTTACATTTGTTATGTGGGCTAATCACTGCTGGCTGGAGGCTGTGTGGGAAATGTGATTAGTGTGTGAGTTCTAATTAAGCCTGTGAAGCCTCACACACACTGCTGTCAAGCTCGTGGGGCTGTAGCTTATACACACTTGTAACATGAAGGTTTAAAACATACTTTTATGTGCACCCAGAAATAGGAGAACACGCATTCATGCAAATGCAGTAGATCAAACATCTTACGCATGCGGGAGGCTACAGTAAAAAAGAATGATGCTACAACACAACCGATCCATCTGCATCTCGCGCAACCCCCTCCCCAACACACACACACACACTTCATTCCGTCAACTGCAGAGCCCAATACGTCCTACCACACAACCACCTCAAGCAGCACGCATACACAAACACACACACACAGAGAGAGAGAGAGAGAGAGAGAGAGAGAGAGAGACTCTGACTCAGAAGGATGCTGTCGGTGTCCGGCGCCCCCAGCGGCGCTGCCGCTCCTGTGCCGGCGTTAAAAAGCAGCGGGCGGCGCGGTGGGGCCACAGTGTGAGGTGTGTTTGGAGCAAGAGACACTGAAAAGTTAGTAGCGGATTTTTTTCCGGCGTCTGATCTGCAGCAGCATCGGTAAAGAGCTTCAACATGGCAAACAAAGCACAGCAGCCTCCTCACCTGCACCTGGCCGAGGTCACCGCGTCTCAGTTCCTTGACATTTGGAAACATTTCGATGTAGACGGTAGGAGATTGTGTTGAAGTTTTTTTTAAATACCCTTTAAAAAAAACTATTTAAATCAAAATATTAGCTTTAGAAGGCATCTGGTTTAATTGTAATTAAGTGAAAAGCTTAATGTCTTAAAAACAGAAAAGTGCCATTTTTGTATTCGCAGAGATGGGGGATAAACATTGATCTGTATAATAGTTGTTAAAATACGTGAAGTTACTTTTCTAGTCCCAGAAACCTTCCCAGAAACATTTTCTTTAAAAAAAAAAAAGGATTATTTTTGCTGACGTGCCTGGAACATCTTCCTGGCAGAAGAAAGTCGTTTAAAACACATTTTTGTAGAACAGTTTGTTCAGCTTCTTGCCTTAGTATGATGTCTTACCATGAAGACATTTTCACGGTCTGCAGGAGAATTTTTATACGTTTCTGACAGAAGTTCATTTGTTCTAAATGGCACAAATATATTTAATTGAAGCTACATATATTATACATGTGTTTAAATGTTGTATGAACTGTACATTTTATAAGAAACTGACTGAAGCTGAGTTTGTGTGTCAAGTGGCGCGCGCACATTGCGCACCAGCCATGGAACATGGAGTACTTTCTCTTGGCGCGGTCTTTACGCATCCATTTACGCGCCGGATTTCAGTGTTACTTTGCTTTCAGTGACTTTTACTTCACGATGTTTCAAAGATCTAAATTAATGATAATGATCTTTTCAATGATAAGTTTCCAAATATAGACAAGCTTTTTCACTTTTATCTTGAAATGCTTATCTGGTTGAGCTTTTGTTCCGATTGCCTCACTTAGAAAAATTCTTCTATGTGATGTGACTTCTGAAAACACAAAATTGATCTGTGGAACTAATTTATCAGCATCCTGTCACTACACAGTTGCACAGACCTTTTTTTATTAGTAAGTCTCTGTCCTGATGGCTCACAGATTCTTGTCAGATCTGTAAGTTTAGCCTTTCTTAACTTGCAAACGAACGTTGCTATGCATTGTCCCAACGTGATATGTGCATTTCAGGCTATGCAGTGTTTCAAGAGACCATAGTTGACAAAGTTGTCAGTCTATAATCAGGGATCATCAACACCGCTCCCAGAGGGTCAGTGTCCTGCAGGTTTTAGATGTTTTCTAGGTGCAACACACTTTCTTCATTTGAAATGTGTCTCCAACAGCATAGTGATTCATTTGAAACAGGTATGTTGAAGCATGGAAACAACTAAAACCTGCAAAACTTTTGGACTCCAGAACCAGGATCAGTATGAGATTAAAACGTTTTGTGTCTTTAAAACTTATATACATAGAGCTCCTCTTGGAAAAGCAAATTTGTCCAACACAACACAGCAGCCAGGGCACCATCACTATTGATGCTGCACACGACAAGTTAAAAAAGAAAACGAAAAAAAGTTAAATAAGTTATTATCAAAGTATCAGGACTAGTCAGACATAGTCCCAGTCAACATTCAGACTTATATGTGATGGATGAGTGTGATTGTAGCAGGTTTTAAGTCTCGTTTGCTCAGGTAGCTTCCTCAACAGGCCCAAACCCCACCTGGAGATAAAGCAAGTGTGTTTCACCTATTTGTTTTACACACACTCCTGGGACGTCATTGTCAGCGTGATCTGCTTTGACACCTGCACCCAAGCTGAAAGATTTTCCTCAGGGAAATCAAGCTGGGAGGGGTGTTGGGTGGGGCAGGATCCTCAGCAGCTGATCTCATAGAAATTAGTCAGTGTACAAAGAAAAGTGATGGATCTGTTGTTGATTTTGCTTGCCTTGATCTGCCCGGGTGCTTTCTGTGCCCAGCGCTGAGCTATTTTCCATACTGTGGTTTGCAATGAGCCACTTTGCAAAATAAATACTACCAGGGAGCATCCACAGATTTGGATACAGTGTTTGGTTTCTCCTCTAATTACTAGGAGAGTCGCCTGGCTCCACAGAAAGAAAGAAGAGCTAATTTGTTTTCTCAGATTGAGTAAACATCGTTGAGTTGCAGAGAAAAAATACACAGGAGGCGATGCACCAAGAGATGATGAAACTATATATTCCCTTGCTGGCCCAGGATCAAATCTCAGCTGGATTGCATCACTCTGAAGCTCTTCTCTTCTACTCCCTTCTTATCTCTTTCTTCTGTCTCCATCAAGCCTTCCACTTCCTCTCCTTCAAAGCAGTATACAGAAGCATGTGCAGTTACTAATTATAGTAAATTTTCTGTCAGTTTCTTCCCAATGACCTGCATATGGAAGCTTAAAGCATCTTGGAAAACCTGCCTTCTGATCTGACCCAACAGTGATCTCTACACAAAATATTTAAATAGACAGCGTAGCACTCTCCTTTGAAAGGCAAATGCACTTTATGCACACTTCAAACATGCACTCACTGTGCACAACTACCCACTTTTAGGGTTTTAGCGTTTTGGAGTCAAATATTTGCATCAAAACCAAAAAAAAAAAGCTTTTTTACCAGGTTCTCCTGAGACCATAGTGACGCAGAAGCCCAAAATGTTCATGTATTTCAACCATCTGGTTTTGTAAACCATATTTGGAGACTGGAAAGGAGACTGTATATGACACAAAGTTGCTGTAGAAGAATCAGCCTCATGCTGATGTATAGAACTGGTCATTTTAATTGTAACAAAATAAGAACGAAATGTTGCAAATGTGCTCACTGCGTACATTTGGGGCAGCTTGGTGCAGTTTGGACACACTCCAATTAGTATGCAGTGCTTTATATGTTTAATTAAAAGGGAAAAAATAATACATTTCACACTTTTAAAGGCTGGGAAGAGAACGGCCTAGAAAAAAAGCCAGTGCAATCACCAGCAGATGCTCTCTTGCACAAATCTAATGGGTGTATGGATCCATTGCTGCATGCATTAATTGTATGACAGCATTCCAGAATAATCTTCTTCTAAATCTATTTCGATTGTGAATTAATTACATTTGCTTTGTTCAGCACATCTCACTTTGTTTAATAATCAAGTGAGCTGTTTCCTTTCAGAATGCTAAATGTCAATAAGACCCACAGGAGAGAGACTGGATTGCAGTGAAGCATTTCACTGTCCCACTTACTGAAACAGTTTTAATTCGTGAGTTCTGATAAGATCGCTGAGAAATGCATGTGTGGACACAGAAACATGCACACACATTTCCATGGACAGAACAAAGCAGAGTAAGATGTTGGTTGGATAAAGAAAGACGTTAAATCGAAAATGGCAGAAAGAGCCGGCGCATTAGGAGGGAGAGGAGAGGAAGTGTAAGGCATAATAATCTTTGTTAGAGTTTAATGAGGCAGCTCTGCCTTCCAGGGTTTTATTGAAGTAGCTCGTCATATTGTTTGGAGCCATCTGCCCAGCCATTCAGCACAGTTCTTGATAGAATATTGGCACCAATGGTACCTGGATGAGGCATGCATACTCATTTATTGTCTGAATGGTTGCTGTCAGGGCAACGGGAATAAAAATAAAACACAATATGAGAAAAAAATTAACTTTAAAGCTTTACCACATAAATTTGTCATGACAGAACCTGGGATGCATGATTTCATCTGAGGACAATGAGCAGCCAACTGAACTGACTTGAAAGCGCTCATTCTTCCTAGTAAACCAAATCCAGTTTGAAATTGTGCTGATGGCTTTGCTTTTATTATCTGTATCTCAGGCCGTTGTGTGGCTTGATAAGATCCCTGTTAAATGCTCTATTGATCTCTGAATGACTGAAGCTCTGTGAGGATGACCACCTCGAAAAGAGACATTTTCTATTTAAAGTCTGTCCAGGCTTGCAGTCCTGTGAATGCAGTCTTTAAGGAGTAATCAGTTTGCATTGTGTCAGTCAATAGTGTAATCTGTTACAAGGAAAGAAAGAAATGCAAGGAAAAGGGATCATATTGGAATCAATACTTGGACAAAATTGAACCACAGTGGAATCCGTTTGGCGCTGTGACCAGATCTCCTCATGTATCGCTTTTAGTATCAGCATCATTTCTTCGACATGGTGTAATGACGTGCAGGTATGGTTTGTCTGTGCCACAGGAAATGGCTATATTGAGGGAAAAGAGCTGGAGAACTTCTTCAGGGAGCTGGAGACTGCACGGAGAGGAGCAGGGGTGGTGAGTTCAGGGACACTCAATCCATCACAGATCAATGCGGATGACTGAAGTTTTACTCATTTTCTTTACAAATGTTTTTAGGACCCTTCAAACCCCATCTTCAGAGAAAAGATGAAGGAGTTCATGCAGAAGTTTGATAAGAACAAAGATGGGCGCATTGAGATGTCAGAGGTAAGTTAAAAGATTGGAAATCTGCAGGTTGCCATCATGGGAATTCACTTGTTAGCTTCCCTGCCAAGAGTTTATTAAAATATGCAACTCTCATCTGTGTAGAAACTCTCATTAGCATGAAACCAGCTGACTTAGCCTGGTTTGATTAATAGAAATAACACAACAAAACATTAAAAGCCTTACCAATCTTTGTCATTCACATTTAGAATATCTCTATGATCTTTTCCAACATATCAGCTACAGCGATGGAGAAAAAAACCACAGCACATGTACATCAATTTGACATAATGCCAAGTCCTCAAAAAGTTTTCTTACGTGTTGCAGGTGGATGAGAGCAGCTGAAAAAGCAGATCTGCGTTGATCTCTTACCTATGTGTGTTTGTCATACAAAAGAGAAAAGCTGCAATCATAAACTGAAGCAAAACACAACTAAGAGCAGCGAGCTGTTTTTAGATGGTTAGAGACCGCTTGTAAACAGGCAGATTCTTTAGAAAAAGACTGTGCTGCATCCATCCATCACTCCTGTCAGTAAATATAAACCAATCAGATCAAAAAGCATTCAAACCAACCAATGACAAAGAGCTGCTACTGTTGATTTTGTTGCACTTAAACAAAATGCAACAAATTCGAATTGTTAACAAGTCTGGTATTAAATAACTTGTAGCTTAGAAAAGCAGATTTCTGATTACTATGACATTACTATGATTTGAAAGTTGAGTTCAGGTGTCAAGAACCAAACAACACAACTTTAATCTTTCACAAGGAGGAAGAATCCTGAGAGAAGCTTGGACAATGTTGCTATTTTTTATCATTTCAGTTCTTGAAATGATTTAAAAATGTGTTTAAGACGGTCAGAACACCCTTTCTTGTTAACTGGTGTTTGTCCATTAAAGCAACTCTGCAAATATGTTAGTTTAGAAATTGGACCTACATGTGACACCAGGTTTTACCAAGTTCTACCATGCTGCCACTTTTAGACGCTACCTCGTTCATTTACACCTGAATCAAATGACTGGATTATTACCAGGCATCTGCAGAACCGGATGACGTGAAAGCATTTCATTCAGTTGTGTTGGAGAAAGGATGCATCTAAAAATTGCAGGGTGGTAGAAGTCGAGGACCGGATCTGGTTTAAACAATTAGACAGGTGGCGAGGTTGCAGCAGACCACATCCATCTATTGTCTGTACTGCTTATTCCAGTGAAGGCTTGTGAGTAGCTGGAGCTAATCCCAGCAATCATTGTGTAAGAGACAGGGTACACTCTGGACAGGTTTCCAGTCCATCACAGCAGTAGACCACAATCTGATTAAAAAAAAAGGCACTTCTAAAAGAATAAAATACACTTGTCTTAACTGAAGTTTGATTAACTGGTATAATATGATCAATATTATCATTTAAGGTTACTGAAAGAAAAAAATTAGCTTTGTTATTAAAACCAAAACAAAATCAGGTAAATGTTTTTCATGCAAAACAAGTTATAATTTTATAGATTTCATTTACAACTATCTGTTGGTCAGTTTAGCCTGGTACACTAAAAAAAACTGGCTGTAAAAAAAACAAGAAAAAACCTACAAGAAATAGGTTAATTTTTCTTGAAATAAGATAAAATTTATTGTTCTGTAGGCAGATAATTTATCTTATTTCATGCAACATTAACCTGCCCAGAATTCCTAAAGCAAGTAAATAAAAATCTTTAAAAAAAACCTACTAAGTAAGAATCATTATCTTACGTTTAGAAAAATAAGCATATGTGTCCTTGACTTGAGATGTTTGATCTTACTTACATTTTAGTTTTTGCAGTGTATGGCCAGAAAAGCTATTTTTAGCACAAGTTACCCAATAAGCTGTACTGGGGGCATGGTGTAGTGAGTAAAATAGCATGCTTCTTTGGGAAATTAGATGGTTTTCTCAGGTATGAACACACACACACACACACACATATTCAAGCTTGCAGGTTTTTTTCTTTTTTCTTTTAGCTACTGCTCGTGTTCAGAACAAAATGAGTTTCCAGAGTAAACTACAACCAGATACAATAAACTTTACAAGAAGTTGTTTTTTCTGCTTTTTGTTGTGAGACAATTGTGAAAAGGAAGAAAAAAACACACAGAGCCAAAATCCCATTCAGAGAGGCTTAAGATACAATCGATCTTCATGATGGTCTCTGAAGCATCATTCCCCCAATTTTTCGTTTTCAAAGTGGAATCAGAGAAAGATGTGAGAAAGATTTTCTGCTGTATCAATTATGTGCTGCTGGCTTGGAAAATGAAATATCGGCTCGATATGCTGGATGAATATCCACCGTTAAGTCTTTGTCCACACCACTGTGATTTTTATTAAATATTTTTTGAGCGTGCCCCAGCATCTGAAGTTATGGCTCTGTATTATTTATGCCTCAGTTGCCCATTTTGAGGGTTTGCAGACAAAAAGCTCCCCATTCTCCATCTTTCTCTCCCAGTACATCGACTCCACCATCTTTTTCCCACCACTCCTGTTATTTCTCCCTACAGCTGGCCCAGATTCTCCCTACTGAAGAGAACTTCTTGCTCTGCTTCAGACAGTTTGTCAGCTCCAGCGCTGAGTTCATGGCGGTAAGATTTTGTTTCTAACTTTTCATGGAGTATTTTTATTTGTCTATTTAGTTGTTCATGCTCCTCAAGATCCAATTGTACGGTTTGGATTCTTCTTCTTTTGCACAAGTGTCTTTTTCACTACAAATTATCATTATCCAGAGTCAGTCAACTGTGGACAGCATGCATCTTTTCACTCCTACCTACTCACTAATTTCATGGGTTAATTCCCTCTGGATTGTCTAAGGTGCAGCAATTAGTGACATGAAATCTGGATTAAAAAGATGCACATGGCTGCACATGTCTGATGCTGAGATCGTGCTATATGAAGTGTAAACTGCGAGCTGTGCTACAAATAAGGTGACTACAGAGACATCAGTGGCAGGATATTGTGCTAAGCACAAACATGACATGACAATTAACTAAGGAAAAGCAATGTACTTTTCTTGAAAGGAAAAATTTGCATTAAAACAGACAAGAGGAACTTGTTTGCAGTGTTGCAGCTACAATGCAAGTATGGCTTTGAAAGATTCGGCTAATTTTTGTGAAATGTTGGTTTTGCTGTTTCAGTAATGTTCATTAGATAGGATGTAAATTCAGGATGTGTGCAGTGTATGAATGTATACACTTTCTGGCAAGCAAAATAAAAACGTCAATCCAAGCATGAAAGTAAAAAAAAACAAACAAAAAAAGTAAGAAAACAAAACATATCAAACCCAACCACTGTGATTTATAGTCGCGTGTGCAAATGACCTGCAAAGAAAGAATCTTGGACCCATTAAATCTAACAGGATTATGTCCAAAGTTCTGATTGGTACTGCGTTCAGAAAATATTTTTTGCAATTTGCTTCAGGCATGAAAAAATATGAAAAGCTAACCATTAAACATCCAGTGGGCTCCTTTAAAACTGCACCAGTCCCTTGTGATTTGATATTGTCGTATTAAAACAACTAGTTTTAAGCAAATAAATGGGAAAATTTTATTCCAACCAAGTTAGTATAATTATGGTCGCAAGAGGGTTAACCAGTAATTAATATAATTACTGAAAAAGGGTAGACTAAAGGTAGACTAGTAAATCACCAAGCCTTTAACCACAAACCCCATTACAAGCTCAAACTCTAGAATACAGGACCATTTTGGGACTACTTCCTGTTTAAATGTAAAGGACCATGTAAAAAGAACTAGCAAGAGAGCTAATATGAAGATTTCTAATAAAAATTAACACAGACATAGTGGTAAAGGCAGGTAGATAATAAAACTATAAAAAATAAAATAAATTAGAACAGAAGAGTGCTAGCTAGAACGCTATGAACCGTTGCTACATGATCATTTTAGGGCTGGACTGCCCCCTGGTGGTTGCAGGCGAGTTACTTATGTTTAACTTCCTGCCATTCCTTAAAAATAAGTCTTGCAAAGCCTTTTTTATTATTTTAATATTTTAAACACAACATGTGTAGCCTTAACCAATGATTGTCTTAAGAAATTAAAAAATTAAAAAAAAAAATTAAATACTGCTTGGTCAAATTAAGGATTTGGGGTAAATTGGAACCATCCACCCATTTTCTTAACCACTTCATTGGGTTGCGGGTAGCTGGAGCCTATCCCAGCAGCATTGGGAAAGCAGCAGGGTACAGCCTGGACAGCACGCCAGTCCATCACAGGGCGAAAATTTGAGCCAATCTTAGAAATTAAATGATAGGCAGAGTATGCCAGTCCATTCCAGAAACACTTTAATTTTAAATTCAGAATTGAACAAAGTTTATACATTTTAAAGTTTATATATATAGAAATATATAAATATATATATATATATAATTTCATGATTTTGCAGTAGAATTGTTATCTTTAAAGTATATAATAGCATAAATGCAAATTCCTTCTTTTTTGTTGGGGTGTTTCCAAGTTGAAAAGCAAGCTAAATATATCATAGAAACTTAGCATAAATTTTAAGTGATCATCAGAAGTCGCAGACTTTTCATTTTAAAAAATAGCATAGTGACAAAGGAGGATAAAGGGAAACTTTAATCAGCCTTTTCCCCTCCGGTGTTCATGAATAATATAGTCAAGGTCAACAAAAGTGTTGTACTTTCTACGATTTCTTGAAAGTAAAAATTGGTATTTGTCCTGTTTTCCTTCTTCTTCTTCTGTTTATTTCTAACAAAAGACATTTATGAAGCACTAAGTAAATACAAATATACTAATTAAAGTCCTTAAGTAGGAAAATGTAGAATTTATTAAGTAGAATCTAAAGAAATCTTACTCTAAAAAAGTAAGGCTTTCTTGGTTTTAAACAAAAATGGGATGTTTCACATTTATTTGTTTCACATTTATTCACATTGCACACACCCAAACATTGTCAGAAAACCTCCCTTTTAACTTACATGAGAAACAAACTTTTTTAAGAGCACAGTAGCTTTGTAATAGTTTACTTCAAATTTCATAAATGAAATGTGTTTCCCTCTTGTGCTCTTTTCCTGTAATTACACTCTAATGCAAAATGTTTCAGCACCAAAATGATTTAAATAATTTTTTTTAAAAAGTATATCAAATTGAAGGCATTTCTTATTGAAGTTAAGTTAACCAGTTGCTGTCATTATCACCAATATAGGTGGTAGAACATAGGTGGTTTTATATTTATGATTAATCTTTTCCATAGTTTCCTTTAGTGCGATGTTTGGACAGATAAAGTGTGGTTAAAAATTTATATGGAAACATAAATGGTGGGGTACAACAAGCTATGAGTAAAAATTGTATTATAAACAGAGTTGTCAGAGATCATTGGGAGAACATGTTTGGGTTTTAAAACTTTTCTATGAGGTTCTGTTTGACACAGAGAATAAAAAATGTAAATTAAAGCAGAAATTTACTAACCGCAGTGCTACAAGCTGTAGCTAGCTATAACCATGTTCACTGCCTCCTGATGTTCACCAATGGTAACTACAACAAATTCAATCAGTAATAAATAACTTATATGTAGTACTTCCTGTCCATTTATCAAAAAAAAAAAAATTAAAAGCCTTTCAAAGACAAAAGCTTTGTTCTTTTCTCTCTTTTTTTCATATCTGATTGTAAACAAAATACACTGTTCATTTAAAATAATTAGACATAAGAAATGGATATCTTAACTTAAATGTAGAAACAGGGAACGTCTTGTCTTTGAAAATAAAATTTAAACCAGCTGACTTGACTAAAAGGTGTGCATACTGCTGTGATGTGTCAAAATGTTTTAGATACAGGGTTGTCTGTCAGATTTCTATGCAGAGGTAACCAATGTGGTTACAGAACCCTGAGCATAACAAGTGCCAAATAACCCCTGACAACATCATGGTAAAAAACCTTTCCATAATGTCAACTTGTAGCTAGTTTGGAAACGCTTACACTAATAAACGGGTAGCTGCCATAAACTTGTCCTTAAAAAAAAGAATGAGTTTCTTAAAGAGACATCAGTATGTCTCAGATAGATGATGAAACATGTTGTACATGCAGCAGTATACAAAATGAGATAAAGATAATTTATTTAAGTTAGCATTGATAGCTTTTAGAAAATGGTGTAGATCCTACAAACAACAACACATTTTAATTCAACATATTATGAAAGACCAGATGTAGAAATAAATCAGCTTTACATTTTTACTGAGGTTTGTTAAAATTAATTTACTTATATAAGTGAAAACCACTGGCTAACATTTCAAACACAGAACATTTAACATTATGTCTGGGGGATCCGTTCAATAAATCATTTTCAAGCAGACAAAGGGACAAAGATTTCACCTTAAATCGTCCATGAGTGATAAATGAATTATAGACCTAAAGAAAAGAGGAACTTCCTCTTTCTGTCTCTGTTAAGCACTCAAGTTGCACTCATAAGATACCACTGATATGAAAATGTCAAGTTTGAGTGCTGCTGTGAATATTGAATAATAAATGAATAGAAAAGTAAGAAGAGGACCTTCTAAGAAGGTTGAAGAAAAAGAAATAATTTATTCCACCAAATACCTCTGGGAAGCAGAGTAAGAGAAAATGGCCGACTTCATGTTGGATCTTCTGCACTAAAATAATGAAGGGAATTAGAAACCACTTATGTTCAATACAAAAAAACCCCAAAAAACTCTTTATTTGCCCCAGAGGGATTATTGGTGGCAATGAGAGCAATATTCAAAGACAATATAACAAGAAACAAGTAGCTGTATATATAATATAATATAATATAATATAATATAATATAATATAATATAATATAATATAATATAATATAATATAATAT
>JBAMHX010000011.1:5073390-5089387 GCA_037177515.1 Pseudomugil tenellus
TATATATGAGAGCATATGTGTGAATCAAGCCAGTTAAGTGACTGACTCAGGAGAATATTGTGGATGCTCCAAAGGAAATTCCCCAAAGGCTGCATGTGAGTTTTTTGTTGACAAATCTGGATGCAAAAAAAAAACCTTACTGATTACACAAATGTTATCCACTTCAACACCTCTTAGATAGCCTGTGTCGCTCTGTAACAGGAGGTGTTTCCGATAATAGGGTCAGCTACAGTGAGTGCTGTGCAGATTGGGCCCATCTGATTGTTTTGGGATTCACGTTTCTCCCAACTGACCAGATGCAGATGAGTTACTCAGGTGTAGCTTATCAGAAGCTTTGGGAAAATGCGGAAGAGATCTCAGATGCCAGACGTGCGTCTCGCCACATAAATGTGAGCAGATGTGGAAACATTTACTCAAGTAGCTCACATGTGATAAAATGCATTTAATGTAAAGCTTTTCTTACTCTCATAGTTCAAAAAGGCTGTAAATTTACTGTATGGTGCTAGATTCTCTTTCTTTTACTTTACAGAAAATACACAACATAAAATAAACTACTATAACATGTAACACTTCTCTTTTTTTATCCTTTATTTCTCTTTCTTTTCTAATATAAGAGTTTCTTCATTCCTACTGTCTCTTAATTTATGTCCTTACTTTAGATGCTCGCATGTGTATTTTAAAGCTACTTTTTTCCAAACATTTTATTTAAAAGTCAACACACAGCTAAGTATAATGAGAACACCAGATAAATATGCATATAATAACCTGCATTTTCAAATCCTGTATTGAATATGGTGTATATGACAATCATACAGATCCATTTCCCTTTTTCTGCTAATCAGCCTGTGTGTATGTCCATCTTCAGGGCTTTCTGTCGGACCTGCTGGAGAAGGCTAACAGGCACTACGATGATCAGAAGCTGCAGGAGTACACACAGACCATTGTAAGATTGTTTACAACACACTGAGACACACAATGCATGCTGCAAAGAGTTTATGTTACTTATTATAATGGCACAAAGCTTAGAATTGTATATATATGTATACACATTTGCATGTATTACACTGAGAACCAGTGCACACTTTTTAAAGAAAGTTGCACATATTATTTCCGCCGCTCTGCAGGTTCTAAGAGTTCCACCATGTTGGTGGCAGCAGCACTGTGCAGCTGAGTGGTCGCGCTCCATCATGTCCTGCAGGTCATCTGACCAAAGCCCAGATGCACTAACATCTGTTTCTTTCTGGAAACCCTGGAGTTGAGCTGACCTGATTTTCTGAGGCGGTTTCCTCAGTTCTTAGAGATGGAGCTATTGTTTCTTTGCAGTTGCTTCATTGAGTTAAATCAGCTGAGATTCCTCTATTTCTTTCCCACAGCTCACCACAAAGAACCCGTCAGACGATGTTGGTTTAACCTTTCTTTTAACAGAGGATTTTTTATTCATTCAAATGTTAAATGCAGCTATACGGGGAGGAAATGCATAGTTTTTGTTATTATAATAGTGAAATGAACGCATATGAATCTGGTGTTGTTGTTGATGCAATTTACACAAATAGGAACCAATATGATGACTAGTGTTCACAACGTATGTTCTCTACATTGCAAAAACAAGCAAAAAGGTCTGGTCAATAGTTACATACAAGGTTATATGATCATTAACTGGACCAGATCTGTCCCAGCATAAAAGTGCTGGTGGAAAATGGACTTACAAACAAAGATATGTATGATTTATTTATTCATTTTCTATACGACTTGGTCCTTTTCAATTCACTTGAAAGTTGGAGCCAATTCCCTCTTAAAAAGTGGAAAATATGGAAAAAAAAAGTTGTAGATATAATACGAAGGCTGAAATTTATAGCTACCAATTCAACTTCTCTGGATGGTCTCGGCATATAAAACACCTTTGTTCCATTTGTCTCCCCTGTCTCTTCTCATTTCTGTCTTGTTTCCTGCGCTATAGCTCAGGATGTTTGATCTGAATGGAGATGGGAAACTGGGCCTTTCAGAGATGGCAAGGTAATATTCCAATATGCAATTTTATTCACTTCTAAGCACAATATAAATGCTAAAGCGTATTCCCTTCTGATGTTTACCATCAGTGGATTTGAATAATTTAACAACTATTGTGCCTTTTGCTAATGAACACAATCTCTTCCACAGGCTTCTCCCTGTTCAGGAGAATTTCCTCCTCAAATTCCAAGTACATAATGCTCATACATTCAACATATAAAGGCACTGACATACATTTTATAATATTTATAACAAACTTCTTCTTTTTTGCATCTTCTATCACTTCTAGGGTGTCAAATTGACTTCTGAGCAATTCAATTCCATCTTCACATACTATGACAAGGTAGGTAGTAGTCTTTTCAAAGAGATAATTATTTTCTTCTTTATATAACCAATTACAACTCAGACCAGCTTTTCATCCAATGGATTTCAGTTATCAGTAAATTTTCTTTAGTATTCTCTGATAAACTTACATATACAGCAATGCTCGCAGTTACAGCTGTGAATAAAAGTAACCTTGTAATAAAACCCCTCCCCCACCTAGTTTCAGGCATGAGGGCACTGCTGCTAAATATAGATGAAATCCCATCTTAGGCTTTGCTGATATGTCTGACAAACAGGAACATGTTTTAATTCAGATGAATTAGAAATTAAGCTAATCAGTGTTTTGCCTGAAAGCTGAACTGCTTCTTTTTATTTTTTAATTCATCTGGATGACTCTGGGTTGTTCATCCAAGAGCTGCTGTTGAAGTTATGAATATACAAATCGTTGTTTTCTCTACTGATGGTGCTCATCATTGACCTAGGCAAATGAGTCAGGCTTGGCACACCTGTCCCTGTTTAAACAGCTTGGGGGGGTTGTGTCTTAGTCAATAGTCATATTTTCCACATTAACAGCAAGCTGGTGGGGAGTCATTACAGGGAGCGATGTGAGAAGAGACAAAGAGAGCTGCACAATCTGCTAAATTGTTTTTCTTGTTTATGATGTGTTTGCTTGATGGGCGCCAGCGATCTAGGTGGCTTTAGAAATACTGCTGACTCAGCAACTGTTAGCTCTGCTATCACAAAGCTAACAGTCCTAAACATCTATAATGTGTCCTGATGGATACACCCACAGCACTTACACTAGGAGAATACAAAATATGCTTGGTTTTCAGAAATTACTTTTGTTTAAAATCGCTAGTTTTCATGTGAATAAAAACCTCATAATTAATTTTAAAAAATTTTATCATGACAACACAATATAAGGATTATAATTTATTAATTTGTATTCATTTTTTTCTCTGGTAAAATAAAAGTCTGCACAGGAGAATAAACAGCCTGTTGGTGGTCTTTCAGGTTTTATATTAAACCTTTTGCATCAATGATGATACTTTTTTCAACCCAGAAAAATAAGCTTTACACTGACAGAAATACTTTTGATCTTTTTTTTATTTGCATCAATTTTTTTTTTTTTAAAAAAAAGTTAATTTCTAGCTCTGAAAGGGGAGCAGCATTTTGAAACGTGGTCAAAAGAAGGCAGGATCTGCAGCAGCTTTTTTAACTCAGTCACACTGGTTCATGCTTCTTTTCAACTTGTTAGGGTTTGTAGGTTCTATGTTGGTTTAGGTCATTTTGGTTTCCTGTTTTATTTTGTAAAGTTCCTAGCTTCCTGTTTGTATCAGTTTGTTAGTTCATCTGTGTTTCGTCATTGTTTCCACCTGTGCCTCATTTAGTTCAGTGTACTTAAGTCCTTGATTTTTGGTTCATTGTTGTTGGTTCATTGAGTGAGTTTAGCTGGCTATTGTTTGTTCCATGTGTTCCTTAGTTAAAATAAGTCCAAGTCCATCTACCCTTAACCTGCCTCTGCCCTGCCATTGGGTCCTCACCTCCACCGCTCTTTGACACAACTACTTTTTTCCCCACAGGAATTTAAGATGGTTCTGATTTCTTTCTGGGCCATCAAACATAACTCAAGTTAATATATTTCAGTGGGTCATCCATTTAGTTTGTGTTAACATGTTTGGTGTCCTTAGTTGGATGGCCAGTACTTGTCATATAGTAATCCAAGAAAAGGAAACGTTGATGCAGTACTCTGTATTCAGTAATGTGTAAAACTATGATGGAAGACACCATAACTTTGCCTTAGCAATATGTTACAAACTATTCTAAATATAAGTATTATAAATACGTATTTTGTAAGGAAGTACCGCACAGCAAGCAACTCCAGAGCAAGTCTGGCTTTTTCCTTTTCTGTCTTTCAACTGTGTACAATAATTTGAATGTAGAGCTCATTGTAAGTCAGTAAAAACGTAGTGCTGCTTAAAGTGTATATGATTCTACTCTGCAGGATAAATTTGATCTCTCCCAGAATCCCCTTAAATACAACACAAAAACTTTACAGTTTCTATCTGGGACTTGATTAACATTCCTATTTTAAATTGAAGTATTTTTTTAATCCACTTTGCATGATTTGACGCTTGAATTTTAATATCCAAACCATTGATTGTTGCAATGGAAAAAATTCTCTGCAGAGCTAAACAAAGTAGGCTCTGTAATTTATTTACAGTTAAACTTTATTATTTTTTTATTATTATTATTAAATGTATGGAGTCAGATTAGAGCTGTCCAAAACATCACTGGAAGGATTCGTGCATGTTGATGTCTTGCATTTGACTGAAAGCTTGCACACGCTCTTGCTTATTTGCAGAGGACAGGGTTGAATGTTTAATCATACATGAGCCACTGCGGTCCGTTCATGTGGATACCCACTGTGAATGGAACACTTCAATTTATGTGTGTAATTAGTTTCATCATTTTGTCATGAGCTCAGCCCCTGCAGTGGCAACACAGGCAGCTGCTGTCACTGGTGCTGAGAGATCAGGCAAAGGGAAAAGCTTGGTCAGTCAGCTGAATACTAACATGGCTCACAGGGCCACAGCCCCAAACTATGGAGGCACTTTAAAAGGTCCAAAAAGCAAGATGGCACTCAGTTTAGAGAGACTCAACCTAACATTTCTCTGCTTTCTACATAATTCTTTCATCCTAAAAGGGAAAATAAATAGAGTTCACACTTTATTCTCGGGATCTGGCTTTGTGAACATCAAAGGACATCTTTCCAAATGAAAAAATTTAAACTGGCAAGACACACACGGCTCTGAAGTCATCTTGATACTGAGCCCATATTAGCAGATCGCAGTCTTATTCCACTTGCCAAAGGCAAATTTCCAATAAGTTGGACTCGTCTTATGGCTCAAAACTTTATAAACACTGAGATCAGACATAGCTCACTATTAGAAAAGAGAATCAACATTGACTTCACAGCTAAACCTATTCTTAGAGTTGTGAATGGAAAGACTTTTAGATCATTTGGCTGATAGATTCATGACTGCTGCCATTAAATACTGAATGAAGTTGAGCAGTGGAGCAGGAGGAAATAGTCATACACCCGCCCGTCACAACATTTAAACCAACACGTCCAGTTCTTGCCAAAAAACAAAAACCAACCAAAAAAAAAAAAACCACCCAGCTATGACTCTTCTGGGTGTGGGATCAGATGTCCCTGGGTGTTTTTTGCTGTTTGACACTAAGATGCGACTGTTTCCTCGTCCTTATATTTCCTGGTTTTAAACAGTGTTCAGTAGGTTGTAATATTCCAACTCAGCAATATCACTTCCCCTGTAAGGAGGTTTGGCTCACTATAAAACAACAGATTCTCTTCACAAAGAAAAGTAACATAAGTTTTTTATTCTGATTTTCCTTCAGGTAACTAAGTGTTTGCTAATGAAAAAAAAAAAAGAAACAACCATGTACATTTCTATGTACTCTTTTGATTTCCTCCAGGATGGAAATGGTTATATTGATGAACAAGAGCTGGAAGCTCTCCTACGAGATCTTTATCAGACAAACAAGAAGGTAAGAAGAGGATAAGATGGCTTTACTGAAATATTTCACATCTTAATGTTTGCACGCATATGATGCTTCTGCACTATGTCACTTCATGCAAGTTTGTTTTAGACATTTGCCTTATAATCCAATTTCTCTGCTGTCACTTCTGCTCATAATAAGCTTGAAAGTAATGCTAGTATTCCTTTACCACATGCTATCCTGTATGACTGAGTATGCTGCATGTGTTACATAAGTACAACTGCTCTGGTTCCCAGCACTACAAAAGCTCAGATCAAAAGCTTTACTGATACCAACAGCAGATCCAAGCTGATTAACTGTTTGTCATTTTGGTTCCAGGATGTGTTTACAGACCCAAGACAAATCAATCTTCTCTTCTGTTAAAAGAGCACAGCAAAAAGGAGAGGGTCCATTTTAAATCAAAGCACAGACCCATCAAAAACTTCATAATAATGTCCATTTATATTCATTATGGTTCTTCTGTATGCTTACAGGCGTACAGCAGAAAACATGTGCTCTCTCTTTATTGAGAACAACTGTAAAAGTTGCTAAGAAAAGAACAAATAAAATAAATAACAGTGAGCACAAACTCGTGCAGGGAGGAGCTGAAGCACAGCAGAGAGGGAGGGTCCTGCAAATTTTATTTATGATACTTTAAAGCTAAAATCTGACATGTTTGAATGAACTGAGCAGCTTACCAGAGCTGTTAACCCCACAAAGGTAGAATAAAACCTAGATCCCATATAGATGCTCACCTATCATTTGTTTGTTCAGGAGATGGATGGGAAGAGCCTGCAGGGCTACAAGGAGAGCATCATGAGCCTCTCTGACGGGGGGAAGCTTTACCGTGGCGAGCTGGAAATCGTCCTCTGCAGAGAGCCAATCATGTGACTCTTTTCTCCTTTCCTCTTGCATATCTTTGTTTTCTCTGCCTGCTTTGTCCTCTTCTCCTATGACCACATACACATCCAGATGAGTGGCAACATATACAAGGTGCATGTGCCAGACACCCCCTCCCCCATTGATTTCCCAAATTACTATCCCTCCTAATATGACAAATTCTGATTGAAATACGAGTCCACTGTCAGAACAACAGCTTTTCTTCCTCAAACCCTTATTTTGTGAAAACTGACATTCCAAAGTGAAACACCTTCAATTTTATCCTCTGAGTTTACTTTCGGCTCGTCTCATCTACGCTGTACCTGACTTGCAAATCCTGACCAAAAGCTCATACCCTAACCATAATCCTGCACCCGGTCTTAATTATTCCCCTTATATATCTGTCAACTTTGCATTAGACAAAAATAAATAAATGTATATGCAGTCAAACTAAACTGTGGACAGATTTGTTGGATTGGTTCTGATTCTGATCTGTGATTTCTTTTTCCACCTTCTCTCCTCATGCTATCGTCTACCATTAAAACTATTATGTACCAGAATATGATTTTTCATATTCATTGTTTGTTTTTGCTAATACTGTCAACTGAAAAAAACATTAATAAAACATCTTCAGATAAAATTGTCTGGAACATGATATGAATGGGATCTTGTTTGAGGAATTGATGCGCAAACCTTTTGAATGTTTTGAATCTTTACAAACAGGAAATAAAACAACAATAAGAAACAATAGTAAAAAAAAAAAATGGTAAAAATACAATATAAAACTGGGACAGAATGATAAGAGAGAGTATGCTCTTTTAAATAGATGAGTTTCGAGGTGTGATTTGAAAAGATCTAAACAGTAAATATTACGGATGTCTGCTGGGAGGGAATTCCTGAGATAAAGCTAAAATAAAACTAAACAGTTTGCTTTTAAAAAATCACTCAATTTCTCACCTTAGTACTGTTTTTGTATGTAACACACACATTAAATCGACATTAGCAGCTAAACATGGCGTGGAATCAAAGTAATGACTCGTACAGCATAATTTGCAGCTTTATATTTTTTACAATATCGAAGCCATAACGTAAAGTTCAGCTGACACTGTGCTGTGATGCAACTTGAGATGAAGTTTAAACCAAGTTTCTTCTTGATAAATGAAATGAATGAAAATAATGTCTTCTAAGTTTGGACAAGTCTAAATAATTATCTTTAAAATCTGTAAAATAGAATATGACTTAAATTTGTTCCTCACAAATCATCCAGTAATGACAATAATGTGATCTGACATATCCCAAAAAGGAAAACAATGGTGTGTCAATGTATTGGACTTAAATAAAGACATGGCTGCACATCCTACATTACATTAGATTGGTAATGAATCTATCTAACTGAACTTTTACAATCATCTAAAGTGACAGCGTTAAGAATTTTTGACGGAATTCAGCTTGTACACTGGAAGCTTTCAACTTCTGCAATTGAACTCTGGATGAGAGGTTTCCCTGCAGCCGAGCTGAGATGTTACTCCTAAGATAGTAGGACATGACATGATTTTTCTAGTAAAGTCTCTGTAATTGAGTTGACGTGCTTTTAAGGCAACCTAAATAATTCAGCAAGCACACAAGCTCCCATCTCACTCAGGAGCTGGTGCAAATCCACATCAATTAATCAGAGGCATTTAAATCTTTATGGTACACCTAGATGCACAAGAAGAGCGGATCAGTACAGTGGGATTATATTGGTAAATCTGCTTGGTGCAGAAATGTTCCCTGTAACTGACAAAAGTCCGTCCATCAATTTTCTTAACCCCTTCATCCAATTCAGAGTAGCTGGAGCTTATCCCAGCAGTCATCGGGCGAGAGGCAAGGTACACCCTAGACAGGGTGCCAGTCCATCACAGGGCAACACAAGGAGAAAAACGCACCCCTAAGGACAATTTAGAATGACATATCAACCTAACATCCATGGTTATGGATGGTGGGAGGAAGCCGGAGTACTTGGAGCGAACCCATGTTAACACAGGGAGAACATGCACACAGCGAAGGTTCAAACCAGCAAGTTTTATCACTGTGAGGCTGCAGCGCTAACCACTGCGCCACTGTGTAGCCTTTAACTTGTCCGTGATAGTTCAGCTCATAAGAGCCATTAGTTAATTGCCAGTTACTTAACGTAACTTACAATTTACAGGCACATCTCTGCACACCTGATGAAAACCAGGAGAAGTAGATCTGTCCCTCGAGCTCATGTTCCCATCTGCATTACTCTTTGTGTCAGTGTGAAATATTTCATTTCTGTTTGGTGGCAACACATGAGATGACTAAAGTGTTGTCATCAGGCACTCTGCAGGAAAAAGTTGAACATGGTGGCAAGAAAATGCATCAGGGAGTGGTTTCATTGGTGTTGGAATAACTCTAACTCCACATGATTAAGTAGGAGGTGCTGATTACACATTTCATTGAAGAAGCAGGTTGTTATAGACGTGACAACTGCAGAAATGTCACTACAAAACTCACAATAATTATGCATCAATTAACTGTAAATAAGACATCACCACACACTTTTCTATCTATCCCTTCTTGTCGACTGAGTTTTAAACAGTTCTCACTCTCCAATCTCATCAAGAGAATGATCATCAAGTGTGAGGTCGAACTGTGCAGAAGGCAAGATTTATGTCGAATCCCCAGAAAAAGTCTGCCTTCTGCTGCCATCTGGGAGATGATTTTAAGGAAAACCAAATTCAAAATGAACTTCCTACTTTAGCCATAAATCTACTCAAGAGAAAAATGGATATGATATATGTATTTCTAACAGATAAAGTATTTTACCCCCTCATCAAAGTTAAGGTTTCTTTGCTAAACATATGATCTCTGATTAGGTTTTTATTACAATGTTATTTATTTATCTATTTATTTATTATTTATTTATGTCATCTGCGATTCTCTGTTGACATGATTCTTTATTATTTGATGCTTTCACAGATTAAATTCGGCTCATAAAATTATCCAAATCCAAATAGTTTAAATGAAGTTCACTATGTTGTGGTATTTTGCAGGTTGTATTTCTTTCCATTGCTTTAGGTGGCAGTAGGTAGATGTCTTCCTGCTGTCCTCGGGTCAAAATGTCCCATAAATGCATTTTATTTTTAAGCCTTTCTTTGCATTTTCTCCAGGTCTCCACAATCCCCATATCTTCTGAGGCAGTCGGTGTGACAGTGGAGATGGTGAGGAGGACGATAAAAATGATAAACAGGAAAACAGGGAGAACTGTACAATCCACAAATGCAGAGAGAGAGATGCACAATGGGGCCGGGGTGTTGGTCAGTTTGATCAGCTTCTTTTTAAAACAGTTTTAATATTTGGGAAATGAGGACCCCTGGTGGATTAGTTCAGAGAGCCTGAGGTAATATTTTCTCTTACTTGCTTGATATAGGATCATAGCTGTTTTTGTTTAATAAAACTCAAACGTTTACAGTGGGCGACATGTTTAGACTGAAAGAAGTTCTGACAAAACCTTGTCATTTGCAACGGAATAAAGTTCACAGAAAGTACAATATGTGATTTGGGATTCTTTTGAAGAAATTAAAAGCCTCCCCCTGAATGGCAAATAAGATCATTTCACAGGGTCCCCTTTCACTTAGCAGAAACTTCTCCACATATCTGGGCTACTTTGAGCACTTTGTGGCTCAGTTATGACTGCCAGATATAAGTTAATGGTTTGGATGTGGATTATGGTAAGTGTTGTGTGGACAAAAAGTGGTCCAAATCTGAGGAGTTGACCTAAACATGGATTACAACTATCTTCTTGTGAGTTTTAGCTTTCATATAGCATCAGTGCTGCAAATATGAGCCAAAAGCAATTACAGATATGGACCATACACTACAAACTGGGTTTAAAAAAAGTAAAAATTAGAACAACTACAAAAATTAGGTTAATTTTCCTTGAAATAAGATAAAATTTATTGTTAACATTAACCTGTCAAGAATTCCTTAAACAAGTAAATGAAAATCTAAAAAAAACCTACTAAGTAAGAATAAATATATTATGTTTAAAAAAAATAAGCATATGTGTCCTTGATTTGAGAAGTTTGATCTTACTTAGTTTTTGCAGTGTATTTGTTCCTCATAATTTTCCTATCTGTAGTTGCCATATTGCTGTAAAGGAACCAATCGCAGTAGAGGAAACGTCATTCCTCACAACTCAGAGCTGACACTGCTTCAGTTTAGTCAGAAGGTACACTGCTGCTGTCAGCTTATTTTAAATGAAGTGCTGATCGGAGACTTTACGGGTCCATTCATTTTTCACATAAGTCTACTCAAATTGATAAACGATATGATGAGTAGTTCATTTCTTAAATATTCTATTGTGGAACAGATAAATTATATGATTGCTTGGAAATGAGGGCTTACTGTTGTTTCAGGGCGATAACATGCTTTTCACTAATTTGCATTATTTTCTGTCTTGCTCTGGCAAACTGGAGTTCCCTCAGGGTACTAAATAGACCTGAATCTCGCATCATATTTAGGGCTATATGGTAGGAGAATGGCACTTATTCATATTCTTTACACAAACTCATTGAGTGAATAGCTGAGTAGACCAAATCATGACAGGGTACAGAAGAGTACGTAAACACACAATCACACATCTATCCAACTGTGATAAACTATAGAAATAAATACTGGAGGCAGCTTAATACACTGTGCTGAACAGACAGAAGGAAGCGTGTATGAACATAAGATGATAAAACTTATGATTTATTCATTGGTGAAAGAAACCCTGGTGTTTTATTCATGATTTCTTTAAATATAGCTCATGTGAATGGAAAAAGTGAAATGGATGTTCCAACCTAGATTCAAGCATACCCCACAAACCCAAGTGCATGCACACGTCTGAGCATACGTCACTTAAATATACAAGGATGCATTCCCAAAAAGAACATGTGTACATCAATTTTTAGCCACAGCATTCAAGACAAATACTAAATTACAGCTGGCTTGAGTGACACAAAGGAACATTGCATAGAGCTGCAATGATTCATAACAGGTCTACTGGATAAAAAAACACACAGATCTAATCATGGAGTCTAACGGCTATTAATAGGATAGTCCATTGATGTCCATGCATCACAGGGAGGGGGTGTCTTTTGCAACCTTTTGCTTGCTTCAACACACAAAGTTTAGTCAGCTTGCTTAGCTTTGATAATTCACTGGGAGCTTTCTTAACATTGTGTGTTATATGAAGTTATATGAAAAATAAGAATCACCTAAAGTTACAGTTTAACAAACGTCTTACTGATTTAAAGAGCTCCTGTTTTAAAACTGAGTATCCAACATCTGCATTGATACACCTTTTGTATAATGGAAACAACAACTGTAGTGGAAGAAAAAGTTTAGCAAGGTGGCATGCCTGAGTAACTGATGATGGGTGAATCGAGATATAGAAATATAGAGGGAAAGAAAGAGATAGAAATGAGTAGAGATAGAGATATAGATAGAATTTGAAGTAGAGATAAAGATAAAAAAGGAGATTTAGATAAAACTGGAGTTTAGAGATAGAGACAAAGGTAGAAAATGGAGATAGTATTAAAGATAGATATAAGAGATAGAGACAGACTGGGAAATGGAGAAAAAGATAAATGCAGAAATAGAAAGGAGGTAGGTTGTGAAAAAAGATGTTCTAGAGAGAAAATTAACAAGCGGGTGGGAGATTTAAAGAACAGGAGATTGACTAATTGGGCTACAACAGATTAGGTGGCAACACTGTTTAGCTTATTCAAACATGCCTCCTACCTTTTCTTTTATTACAATCACTTTAGAACTGCGTTGCCACTGTGTGAATATCCAGCTGTGTGTATTTAATAAAAGAAATCGAAAAATATTTTAAAAATAAGCAAAACTAGAGTAAAAATAGCAGCTTATGTTTTATGATATGAGTTTCTTCTTTCTACATGTCATGATGCTGTACACGATGCTTGAGATTGTATGTGACATGTTCAGTTTGCTGTTAACTTCTGTCCTTACTGTCAGCTTCTTGTGCATTACTTTGCTAAATATGATGCAATATGCAATATAATGTTAATATGAGCAAGCTCTTTGTTGACAATTATACAAATTGAATTGACTGAAGAATAAATATGTTGATAGTGTCTGACAACATTTACAATACACGCAGCAAAAATGCAAGAGACAGATGTTATCCAAAGCTGCAGGAGAGCCCAGTAGCTAAATGTCAGCTTGGTATACAGGGGCTGTAAGAGACGGGGGTGGAGGGAAGCGATGTCAATACATAAAAGTTACACATTACACATATACGACAATGTTATTTTACTGAAGCTTCTCACAAAAACTCTGCAAACATGCTTCAAAAGTGATGGAAAGCTTTAACTGACATCTATTTTTCTGCCAAGTAGTTGTTTATCAAGTCCAGGCCTCATTGGCATTCATTAGGACACTGTTTTGCATCTTTCATTCTATTTTTTGAGTCTGCAAATGTTTCAAGCTGGTGAAATACTGCCAAAAAATAAACAAGTTATGTGTGTCCCCCTCCACTGGTGCCTGGACTGTCTAAGCTGCACCACAATCTTGAATTTTTCCTGGAGACAATACTCTGTTGAAACAATACCACATTATTGTGTTCGCTTAGGCAAGACAGACACTGTCCAGCTCCTCAAGTACATCTCTGCACCACTCATTGTACCAACTCATCTGCACTGTATGTTTGGCGCCAAACTAATGTGTCTGTGTGGAGACACAGAAGCCAAATTCCAAATTAAGTGACCTGGAGCAGACCTGAGATATCTCCTGCTTCCAGGCACCAGCTTTAAAAAAAACTGGATTTACAAGACTGCCATCTGTGTGCTGTAACTCCATAAGCTCCATCGGCTGTGCAGTCACCCTTATCTCTGCACATCCATCTTCACTTCTGTATTCAGTATACTATACATCAAACCAAATACTTTCACAAGAAGGTATTTTATCTATTATGTACTGTTAATATTAATTCTAGTTCTAAAAAAAATGAAACAAAAACTTTACAATAATGTTGAAATGTTATAAGACATAGGCCTACATCCCTCCGGGCCCAGGTATCTTCTTACCTCTTACGGAAAGGCACTCATGTGTGTTTGAAAATGGCTATATTAGTATAATTGTGGTAAAGGGGAAAATTCCATATTGTTTTATAAGCAATTTCAAATCAATATTACTCTTAAATTCTGCAGTAAATTTCAAGTCCTTGGGCCTGGTGGTAAAGGGGGGTCATTATGGACAATATTAAGCCGAAGTATCTTGTCACTTCTTATGGTAAGGCAGTAGTTTGTCTTTGAAAATGGCATTTTCTCCATAAATGTAGTAAACGTTAATATAATATTATAATAGAGTTCAAACTAATATTAGGCTACACAAGAATTCTGCTGTAAATTTGCAAGTCACTGGGCCTGATGGTAGAAGGTAAAAGTAATTTTTAATGTTTAGCATAGAATGTACCTTTGTACCTCTTAAGATCTGATATTTCAAATATCATGACAATATAATGTGTCAAAAAATATTTTTATTAACATTAAATACCTTCCAAAGAGTTACTGGGCATAAAGTTTGTCACCCCGACAAGTATGTGATAATATATGACATTATTTGCTTGTTTTAAACGTAACTTAAAATAACTGCCGTAATACACAATAAACCTGCGCACACAGATTTACCCCGCGAGTAAAGTGCGGGTGAGTCGGCGTTTTCTAATGACGGTTCACTTGACTGCAGTCTCCAATTTCAATGTTGTTGCCAACATTCTGAACACAGCATGTTTTGTGGACCATCCTGAGATATGAAGTGACTTGTATCATCATTTTCCAAGTGGTTTTGTAACCTCGATCAGCCATTACGAAAGCTGTAGTAGCCACTGTAGGATCTCTCTACTAAACACTGTCACACTGTGGGCTAAAGAAGCAGACTGGCTGTTGTTCACCTATTTATGCATATAAACAAATATTAAAATAGCTACTGTATGCCTATGGGAGAAACAAGGAGACCTGCACAAACACTGCGCTCGCTGACGTTTCACTTACGCATCAAGCTAAAGACGTACTACGATGACTTCCGGTTCAAAAATGTCTTTCAAAGTAAAAGTCTAGTATGAGCACAGCTGCGAGACATGTATTTGGAGGAAACGAAAAGTACGTTGTCTTTACAGCTTTTATGTTAACATTATTGAGATCTTATTGCTACAAATGTGGCGTCACCTAGTGTTCACGTGTTCTACAAGTCCATTATAAATTTACTAATTTCATTAACGTTTCTATTTGATCTTTTGAATATTTTTGGCTTCAGTAGACTAGATTTAATGGATCATTGTTAAATTAACTGCAGCTGTCTGCTGTTTTATCTTGCCCTGTCCCAAGATTCAGAAATTAAATACAGAAATTAAATGCCCAACAACAGCTCAATCTGTCTTTGAATCAATGAAAACTTTCAAGAATCATTATTTAGAAAATAAATAAACCACTTTCAACAGAGTTTACATGTCTGTAATGCTCATTTCCTTCTGAAAAGAGACTAAAAACAGTCCAAACTTGATGCATTTGTTGAGGCTGATGTTATATGTTTGTTCCTGTAGGACCCAGATAGAAAGTGGCATTGAGATTGAAAGATCTTCGCCCACCAGGTGGAACCATCATAAAAATATGTTGTGTGATGTAAAATATTAAAGAATTGTGAATATTTCTTTCAAAAGGCTCCTTGTTTTGGCAGACAGCTGGTACTGCTTTCATTAGCACTGAGTTATTCTGAGTAACGACGAGTATGTAAATAAAAAACCTTGCTAAATTACAGAAACACATTTGCAAACATTTGTGAATCTGACTGACATCTGCATCTTTTGAAATGGATAAATGTAATGTACCTTAGTATATCATTAAATCACTTGTACATTATTTGAATATTTCTATTCTTTCAGACACAATTTCGTAAAATTTCAAATTTTCAAGTGAAAAAATACATTTCAGGCCCAGTGAATGAATTTAGGAGGCTTTTTATATTTTTCACAAAAGTGTTTTTTTCATATTGAACTGCTCGAGCTATAGATGGGCATCAATTCAGCCTAAATTTATCCAATATTTCATTTTTTTTTGGTAAATATAAGACCATAATGACTGTTTTTTAAATAAAATGGCATTTAAAAAACTGTATGATTGATGGTTTTCCACCGAGTTTCTCTCTCTCTCTCTCTGTGTAT
>JBAMHX010000011.1:5089487-5117310 GCA_037177515.1 Pseudomugil tenellus
AAGTAGAAAAAAAGTGTAATACAAGGTAGTAATACACAAAAACCGCCTTGTGCACTGAAGAGTTAATACAAAGAACTTTGATGCTTGCTATGCTTCCTGTGCATTGATGATTTGCCCATTTCAAACTAGACCTTTTAGATTAACTAGATCTCTTGGTGCAGATAAGCCACGAAAAACTGGAAGTCATTCTGATGTAGTTAAGAAAAAAAAACACGTGCTCATGATAATGTTGATGTTAGTCAGGATTTAAACATCTGATACATTCATCTATATCCATTTCCATACTGAAAGGAAAAGATTTAATAAGCATATGTGGATTTCTGTGTCTCTATCAGCAGCGTGGAGTTGTACCTTCTGAATTGAGAGTGATAAGTGTGATATTTTGGCCATTTTGAACACCGCTTGACTGACCACCATTAGAAACAGTATCACTGGCCTCCGATCCACTCTCCTGTTCCTCCTGACTCTCTTCAGGACCCGGCACCTTCACCAGGATTGTGTTCTGACGCTTTCTAGTCACTGTGCTGCAACCACAAAGCACTTCATGTCAAACACTGACTGACCTTTATTGCTTGAGAAGGTTTAGTACATTATATTATCACATTGACCAACTGGGACCAAAGGTTTTATTAGTATAGGAAGGACCGTGTTTTGACAGCTGCTTTTACAGTTCACAAGTGGGCTACTCACTTGCTAAGCAGGTTCTCCAGTGGGGTGTCTTCCTGGATTGAGCTTTTCTGGTTTTCTCTGTTCACTATTACATTCGTTTGTGGGACAACACTAAAAGAAAAAATCAAAACAATCAAAATATTATCAGACAAAGGAGGAAAAAGTTCTAATGTTGGTTTGCTTAGTGCAGTAATGTTAAAAGGTTAGTTATTTCACCCATTTGACTCACTAATGGAAAATACATAATAGGCAAAATTTCTTTTACCATCGCACTTTGTTCCAAGTTTGAGTGGCACCCTGCGGTGATCCTGCAACCATAGGAACCTGGATGGGACTCTTAGCACAGGGTACCATGGCTTCAAGTTTGCGTCCAAGGGCTTTGCATGTAGCGTCTAAGGACTGCAGCTTTGATTCAATTGCTTCCAGGCGTTGAGTGATTGATCCAGTGAATGAAACCAAGAGATTCTGGAAGCACAAATAATAAAAGCAAAGCAAATCATCCAGATATTAAAAAAATAAAACATGTCGACCAAATTACATAAAAAAAGTAAATATATATTATTAGAGCTTTGGACAGCTCCCTTTTTACACATTTCTGATACCTTGATAAGAGATAGGTCTTGGTTACTGTTGTTATTCTCCTGGTTGTTGCTTAATTTCCTCTTTTTCTTCTGTGGCTTCTCTTCATCATCTTCATGATTATCCAGCATGTCTAGTATGAATTAAACAAACTACACCCTTAAAAAAAACACAGCACCTTCCTTGATTGACATCACTATGCACCATTTAGGTTGAAGCACTCCGATTAGCAACTGCTATCTTCTGAATCCCAGTTCTTTTTGTAGTGTTTCTGTCATTTTTAAACAGTAATGTTTTGCAGCACACCCTTCGCCTTAAGTCAAGTATCCCTAAAATCCTATTCAACTTATAAGTCAAGACTAATTATGGATAAAATGTCTATGTTTATAGAGCTGCAGTCGCTAAACAAAAAACGAGACTTAGTACGGTCAAGAATAAACAGACAGAAAATGTCATCTACTGCAATTCATTTTACACTATTTAAACTAAATAGAAAAATTATGTAGATTAACACATTTATTAACAAAAATCTTACCAGAACGACCTTCCTGGTTAAAATCATCTACTGTTATTTGCACTATTTCATCCAGCACCTGTTCAGACATAGCTCAGTGCTGAAAAAAAAGACAGTAGAACATTAATTAATGAAAATGCTTCACTAAGGCTAAATATCTATATGTCATGTATGTTACTACAACATCTGATATCAGGACATTACTTAGCATTTGAAGTAAAACTGCTGTCCTATAGTGTAATCATGGATACACTATTTCTCACCAAGAAAAACAATGCTTAAGTCAGGAGGTCAAACTCCAGTCCTCAAAGGCCGCTGCCCTGCAGGTTTTCCATGTATTCCTGCTCCAACATACTCAAATTAATCAGTCATTGTGCATTGGCTGTTGGATCCATTCAATGTAAGCCAGGTGAGTTGCAGCAGGGATATATTGAAAACCTGCAGGACAGCATGCCTTGATGACTCAATTTTGACACCAGTCAAAATGAAAGCCTCCACAATTCAGTTGAAGTAGAAAATAAATAAAACCTCATACAGAAGCACTGACTCTCTCTTACAGTGTATCTGACTGAGCAAAACTTGTCATTTAATCCAAAGTGATGACAATAATGATTTCAGTCACATTTCTCATATATAACCAAAAACCAAGGCACCTTTTCAGCTATAAGCTTTTTCATCTCTTCAACCCTGTAGCAACACATGATTATGTAACTGGTATTTGAATGCAGCCAAGATTTTGGTGACCACAAAGTTGGATTGTAGCAGCAGGCGATGACCAGCATTGAGGATGGACCTTTTGGCAATACCTTTACTACAATGGAGCCAGAAAAGCTTTTGTGACAAGAGAAATTAAAGTGACATACGTACAATATTCCTAATGCCTGCTGGGATTATAGTGGTATAACTACACTTTATAAGATGCTCATTAGAAATATCAGCTAATACACATCATTAATAGTGACATTTCATTGTGCAGTAAAAAAAGGAAATTATGTCATGAAGTCTGGTGTTCTGTGAGGAACTTTTTTTCTTGCATGTTTGGGCTACAGAAAAGAATTCATACTTTGAGTATTTTTTCTGACCACACACTTAGAAACATGGACACATATCCTGTCATTTTCTTTAACCATATGAACGATTTTGTTGTTTACATTCGTGTAATTGATGCAATTGATGAAATTGTTTTATATTAAACCAGTTTAATTTCCAGAGAAATGATTTCGTTATTATGTACTGGGTTGTCTATAAAACAGCTGTGGTTCATACTTATGTGATAATGATGATTCTAACTTTTGCAGGTTAATATTCGTGGGCAAACCAGTTAAAATACATTGCATAGAAAATGCAAACTGCTCTGGATATCAAAGATGCTAACGTCTTCACAACTTTAGGTTAGCTGAAATTAGCTCTGGGGCTGCAAACAAGACAGCTTTATCATTTGTAACACCTTGAGCTATGTAAACTATACAGTTTAAAGAGGCAACTAGAAACACTGTTAAAAATAGCATACTGGTGTTTGGCATTTATCGTTACAGCGACTTGGCAGTGCGGGATCCCCTCAACAAACTATGGGCGGAAAATGAGTTTACCGGATATGCATAATGTGATGTTATTGTGATGTGCATGTACTCTGGTTGTTTTTATTTTTCAAACAGCATTTGAACAGCAAACAGTGCTTTTGCGTGGCTTTCTACTTTGTTACTGATGTCCAGCTTCAACAGACAGACGTAGCTCGTGGCTAATGTTAGCTGAGGCTCCACAATCCGATTTGTGAGCTAATTAAGCTAGCTTGGAAGTTAGCATGCTAGCTAGGCCTAAAGGCCGCTGAATCGCAATGCAAAAATCGTTTAAAGTAAAATGGATGAATTAAATCTAATTTTGACTTGGCTTCCTTGCCCACTTCTCACACACGACATATGCACCACCTAAGATTGGGTTATATTACCGTGTGAATGACGAATTCTCGTGTTGTTTGTAGAGATTCCGATAACGGCGTCGTTCCTCGCGAGAGATGGGTCCGCGTGCCTTCGTGGCTTCTCACTTGAGGGTTCCTTGTTCAACAAATGCTCAGTCATCATCAGCAGACAGTAGAGGGCCATGGAAGCGATGCAATAACTTTATTCAAATTAAAATGTCTTCAAGACTGCTCATTGTGCAGAATTATTAAAATGACAAAGAAAAAATTATTAAATAAATATGTACTAAAATTCAATTTGAAAAATTATATTTTAAATTAAAATGCATTAGCAGAACTGCTTTTTCATTTCAAGGTCATAGCTGCATTATGTGGCTCATAAATACAAATAACAGTAGCTCATCCAAGCTGCATTTCATTTTAACCAACAAGACTGCTCATTTCATGACACATCTAAGAAGAAAAAAAAGGATATTGCTTTTTTTTGTTTTGTTTTCATGCCCACCTGCAAAAAAAGTGTTGTAAAATTCCTTTTGAATTTGCAATCCCAAGGGGAGCAGGGGAGTGACGTCAGTGGCCCCCCCAGTCTAATGCTTTGCATCTAATTTGGCGAAAACCATCTCTAATTTCTGTTGTGATTTCTACACAAAATTGTATAGTTCAAATCACAGTACAGATAACACTGTACAGATAACACTGCTCAATTCATTAACTCTGTAAACAATATAAAAATTGTAAAACATGCTGATAGACTTTACTGTGGCTGCCCAATTACTGAAGAAGAGGTTATCAAATCCATTGCTTCTCTTAAGAAAAAACAAGTCCCCGGGTGCTGATGGTTTGGGAACTGAATTGTATAAATCATGGTGTGAGCTGCTTGCTCCTTTCTTATAACAGGTGTATATTGAAAATATTGGAAAAGTATCTCTCCCAGCAAGTCTCACTCAAGGCCTTATTACCCTTATTCCAAAATCTAACAAAGATGTACTTTTCATTGACAACTGGAAGCCAATATGTCTGCTAAATAATGACAATAAAATTCTGGCTTTGATTCAGGCCAGAAGACTAAAAGATGTTTTAGATGATATTATAGACCAGACTCAGTCTGGCAGACACATCTCTGATAATCTTAGACTGGCTCTAGATATTTTAGATTACCCGGACTTGATATTGGATGACTCATTCATCCTTTTCCTGGACTTCTACAAAGCCGTTGACTCCATCGAACATGAATTCATATTTTTTTCACTTTAAAAATTTGGCTTTGGTGATATTTTCTGCAATGCTGTTAAGACCTTGTACTCAAATGCAAATAGCTCTATTAGAATGAAAAACGGCACAACATCCAGATTTAATCTCAAATGTGGGATCCGACAAGGATGCCCTATCAGCCCCTACTGATTCTTACTATGCACACAAATTCTTGCTTCCCATATATGTAACAGTGCCCTGAAAGGTATAAACATAGCAAGAAGAGAAGTCATTATCAGTCTACTGGCTGACAATACAAATATCTTTCTAAAGAATGCCAATCAGGTTCACATTGCCTTGCAAGTTGTTGATGAATTCTCTAAAGTTTCTGGACTGACATTTAAACAAATGTCAATTATTACCCGTTAAAGATTATAATATCCAACATAACTGTAATATTTCTGTCCAGACTGAAGCAACTTACCTAGGAATAGTCATCTGTAAAGAGAAAAAGAGAATAATCTTAGCAAACTTTCCATCTCTTATTAAAACAACTCAGACCAAGCTAAATCAATAGCTACAAAGATAGTTAACAGTAAGAGGAAAAGTCCTGCTCTCCAAAGCAGAAGGTTTATCTCGGCTTACGTATGCTTCCCTCTGTCTTCAAGTAGATAACAAAACGTGTAAGGATATTAACTGTATGCTCTACAATTTTATCTGGAAAAACAGAACACATTATGTCAGAAAAATGTAATTATGAGTGACTATGAAAGTGGTGGATTAATGCCTTAAATTTCACTACTGTAAATAATACTTTTAAGATCAATTGGGCAAAGCATTTTCTTAAAAATCCAGTCTCCATTTGGAAATTTATTCCCAACTATATATTTTCCAGGTTTGGTGGTTTGAGTTTTGTATTAGCCTGCAACTACAATGTAGACAAAATCCCAGAAAAACTTTCATTATTCCACAAACAAGTCCTATTAACATGGTCTCAAATATATAAGCATACTTTTTCTCCCCATAAATATATCATTTGAAACAATCGTGACATATTGTATAAGAATAAGTCCTTATACTACCCTAATTGGATTGAGAAAAAGATCAAATTAGTGAATCAGCTGTTTAATAGTAATGGACAACTCATGTCATATTCAGAATTTTTAAACTTATATAAATTCCCAGCCACTCACAAATAATTTGCAATAGTATTTGATGATATATCTCTGGGTGTGAAAATGCTGTTCATAATTACTGTTTTATAATGTACATCCTGCATCTCTCCCTAATCCCATAGATACAGAAGTAGGACAAATCTGCTTAACGTTTTACAAAAACACCAACAGGAAAACACGTTCCTTCTTTCAGAAAGAGTATGTATCTGTCCCTCACATTGTATCATACTGGAATTCTTTTGTACAGGATATAAACTGGAAAAAAATATGGTCAATTCCTAATAAGTTTTTTTTTTATCACAAATAAGGTGAAAGAAATCTCATTCAAAATCATCTATAAGTATTGTCCTGCAAACCACTACATGAGAAACAAACATTGATGTGAACTGTTCTTTTTGTGGAAACCATCTAGAGACTGTTCAGCATTTCTTCTGGCTTTGTACACACTCTACAACATTCTGGAAGGACTTCAGCAGCTTCATCACCCGTGAACTCTACAAGGACTTTTCCCTAAAATGGGAAGATGTTGTTTTTTGCTTTTGTAGAACACAAAAGAAAGAAGATATATTTTTCATTATAAATTTGTTAATTATATTAGCAAAATTCTATATTCACAAATGTAAATATAACAAGCAAAGACCCGTGTTCAAGCATTTTTACAATGACACTTTGGGATAAAACTGATCAGGAATTTTCTCAACAAAAAGGCTTCCAAAACTATGAATATTTGTCTCACCTACAAACTTTTTGATTGTGTGTGGTGTTGATTTATAATACTCTCCTCTCCCTGGCATGTTGTACTCTGTTCTGTTCTGATGTCTTTATAAAGTAATAAAGGATTGGAAAAAAAAAGAAAAGCATCTAATTTGGCTAGAAGCCAGTATGCAGACCATTGACGTTTGGATTGTCCGTGACGTCACCCATAGGTTTCTGAAGAGATGATTTGAAGAGGAAGAAAATGCAATTTCTAAAATATCAGCTCTGTCTTCTATTTGTCGTAGTGCAATGTCACCTAATGAGAAAGAGGAATTATTTCCAACCATTCCAAATTAGATTAACTATATCGACATAAAGCTGAAGCTGCCTATGTCAGATCCAGAAGGCAATGGATAGAAGAAGGTGAGCAAAACGGCATATTTTTTCAGACTACAAAAATCTCAATCAACAAACAACACAATCACCGGCTAAAGATAGACAATATAATAAGTAATGATGCAGCCTGTATTGCTAAGTTTTGCTCCAACTTCTACTAAAGAGTATAAAGTTGTATTTATAATGAGGATAAGGGGACCACATTCCTAAACTGTCTTAAAGATATTAAGCAAATTAGTATTGAAAATAAAAAAATGTATGATCTTCCAGTTTCATTAAAAGAGGTGCTAGAATCAATTGAAGGTCTAAAAAACAATAAATCGCCTGGGCCAGGTGGTTTATTATCAGTATTCTACAAACTATTCTCAAAGGAACTAGCCCCTTTTTTTATTGGCAGTAGGCTATATAATGAGAGTATTATTAAAGGTACCCTTCCTCCCACGTTAACACAAGGGATAAATACACTCATCCCCAAACCAAAAAAAGACCCATTACTTATTGACAACTGGCATCCAATTAGTGTTCTAAATAATGATCATAATGATCATCTAAATAATGATTACAAAATACTGGCTTCCATTTTTGCAAAACGATTAAAACTGGTTTTGAATAATATTACGACAAAACACAGTATTCTTAAAAAAACAGACATATCTCTAACAGCATTAGGCTTGTGCTCAACATTTTAGATTACACAGAACTAGCTGACAACGAAAGTCTAATTCTTTTGTTGGACTTTTACAAAGCGTTTGACTCAATTGAATGCAAATTCATCTTTAAAACACTTAACATTTTCGGTTTTGGTCACCTTTTCAGTAAAATCATGGGGTTGTAATACAGGGCATCTGAAAAATAGTCAAGTGAAAGGTATATCAATTCTGGACAGAGAAATTATTGTCAGCCAACATGGCTAATGATTCAACAGTGTTTTTAAATGATTACTCTCAAGTCTCTCTGGCCCTTGAAACTATAAAACTCTTCTCTAATGCCTTAGGTCTTTATTTAAATGTTGCTAAATTTGAACTAATGGCCATTAAAAAATGTGTGCTGCCATCTATCTGCAATATCCCCAAAAGATACTGTCACATACATAATCCTAACCAAAATTCAGAATATTAGATGTGACTTAAATTTCAATCCAATTGTTGTACAAAAAAAAAGTAATTTGTGGCTACAAAGAGACCTATCACTTTGGGGCAGAACCATAGACTGTATATTATTACCTAAAGCAGAGGGAATATTCAGTCTCACTTATACAGCGACCTCCCTGAGTGTTGACCAAAGAACATATAAAATACTTTGTAACTCTGTTTGGACAAACAAAACAAAAAAAAAATGGCTTGATGAACAGTTTTGTTACAGGAATAATCAATTTTCTAGACTTCTCCACAATTAATAATATATTACAAATCAATTGGATTAAAAACTGTCTTAAAAATCCTGCCTCTGTTTGGTACTTTATCGCTCACCATATATTCTCTGAGACAGGTTGCCCAAAATTCATCTTACTATGTAACTATAAAATTGGAAAAAATATTTTTGTGCCTTATACTACTGGTAGCAATATTTTTCATTCACAAATGTAAAGTTACTAAGACCATACCTTCAAATATATGTTTTATTAAATAATTTATATCTTTATTAGCTGTGTGTTTCCCAACTTTTTCCTGCTTTGAGTACAACCCCTGGTATCATTTTTATGTTCTGTCGATATGGCATTACTGCTTATTTTTTTGTATTGATGACACTTTGTTGAATAAAAAAAAACACCATCTTGGTGTGTCATCATAACCGGAAAATCCAAAAATGGAGCTGAAAGGGCTCTGTTATCAAACTCCGAGCTGCCGAACCACAGCCCAGGACCCCTCATTAGCTCGAGAGCCCCCACCATCACAACTAAGTAAGGGATTTATGTTTCGGCTAAAATCTTCTTTATCCAATATCCACTCATATCCTCCTCCTTCCAGTGAGACCCCCTGTTCCGGGACTTCATCCACACCATCTTCTCTAAATAAACATCTTAAACCTCTGTTTTAACTTCAATTGCATGTGGGTCAAAAGCATCAAAATGACATAGGCATTGCCAACTTTCATATCTCATTAGTAAATGTTTTATAAAGCATATACAGTTCACCACATATACTTAATAAATGAGTAGTAAGTGCTTTTTATCTACCTACTGCAATGATTTCCTACATTATTAACTGCTTATAGGATGTTGATTGAAAAGGAAATTTGTAGGTTTTTGTAGCCTATTTACTAATAGATTTACTGTTAGTACATGTCTTAATACTGTAAGCACAAATACTTATAACTGATTTATAAATTATTAAATATCACATTTTAAAAATCTAAATCCATAGTGAATAGTATGAAAATACAACAATTCCCATATTATGAGCTTTTTAATGAAGAGTAAAGCATATACAAATGTTTTTTATAACGAATATACTAATGAGTATTAATGTTAGAAATGTCTATAAAGGATAATTCCAGCTTTCCGCTCCGGTCATCCATCCTACGCTATGATACCTGTAACTTACCTTGTGGCCTGAGCGCCATTTACTGGCCATGGTGAGTTGCAACCCGCTGTAACATACCACCATGGCCAATAGATGGCGGTATAACGGTATGTTACAATACCTACCTCTTCAGGTTGGCCATTGTAATTTTTAAAATTTGTGATGTTTCTTCAATTAATCTGTGTTTTTCAATTTGTTGTGTTTTTAAAATTGTTGTTCTTTAACATGTAATGGTGTATTTTTTGCCATTGTCATTTTTATTTGTTGTTGTTTTTGTTTGTTTTAGTAGTTTTTGTTTTTTGGTTGTGGTTTTCACTTCACAGCCTACAAGACTAAGACTACAACTAATTACCCTAATCAACATTGTTCACCTTAAATGTTCATAAGGACTCAACATGTTCGACATCTTATCTTCTAGCTGTATTTCAGCTTGCTCTTCATTTTCTTATTCCTCGGTACTCATATCTATATTTTTTTATTAGTTTCTGTCTATTTTATGTTCTGGCATTTTAATTAGGACGTAACATTAGGCTATACTTAAACTATACTATTGGGGTATACTTAAACATCGCTCTCCCACTATACACAAAACGACAAAAAACAAACAAAAACAAAAAAGCAAAAGCAAAACTAAGTGCATTTAAAACTGCATTTAAAAGTCAAGTACAACACCGAGTAAACTGGTCTACGCCCAATGAATTGTGGGTATGCTGAATTATTTATTATTTATTTATTTATTAAATTATTTACGTTTGAACATTTCTTGTCAGCTCTGTGTAGTTTCCCTTTCATCCATGTGAATTATTTGAATGCTAATTGTGTTTTTACCGCTTTCTGGATGTTTCGGTTAGTTTCCGGTCTATGTTGTGGAAGACGTACTGTACTGGGCTATCTCAGTCGGGTAGCAGCTCTGCTCTGCTTGTGTCAGTGGAACTGTAGCCGACTCTTCTACCCAAGTGGTTGTGTTGCGTAAAAGTCGCTGTAGCGGATTACCGAAAAAAATCCATCACGGGGTGAGAGAAAGCTCACAGTAAAAGGTCGACTTAAAATATGAGTGGAACCACAAATTTCAAAAACTGTCGCTCGGTGCTTATAACGGGAGGCAGTCGTGGGCTGGGGCTGCAGATTGTCGACAGTCTAGCGAGTGGAAGTTTCTCGCCCGGCAAGATTATAGCCACGGCCAGAAACCCTGGCAATGCACAGGTAAAAACAGACTGTGAAACAGTTAACCGTCTATAATATTTATGTACTAAATATAATGTATTCAGTTGCAAAGCTAATCTTACTGTGACACCAACAAAAACGGATAAGGTGCTTGCTAGTAGTGACACAAATGTAATAATAGTCACCACCAGAGGGCGCCATTGTCTTCCACTAAACTTATTTTTTTCCATTTTGACCTGCAGAAACTTCAAGAACTTGCAGAGAGGCATCCCAACATCCATGTTGTTGCTTTAGGTAAGACTGTAAAATCAGCATTTGGTATTATTATACCCCAATAAAACATTTCCAAGACACTGAAATATATTTTATCGTCATATGGAAAAAAGGTACATTTACAACAGAGACATTGAATTATGCTTAAATATGACACAACAGCGTGATATTAGAAATAAATTTTTCTTCAGACAAAACTGCCAATAAAACATTTTATAGTGTGTGTATCTGTATGTATATATATTTGTGTGTGTGTGTGTAAACACATGGAAATTGCAGTTTGCTGTAGTGTTTTCTCTCACTTCTTTTGAATGAGGGGGGGGGGATTCCCTTTTATTTTTAGTATTTTTTCCCTTATGTTCAGATAGGTTTTCTCAATTAATGAATTAAATTTATATTGTGCCAGATCACAACAAAGTCCTCTTAAGTCATTTTGCAGACAGAATTAATTTAACCCAGTTAATGCCAAAGTTTGCCAGATTGGACAAAGGCATCCTAAACCTTTGTGGTTTTGTGTATTGTTATACCAAAACACTATTAAGGCAAAAACAGGATACGGTTAAGATTCATGCCTACAATAATTTTGACAGTGACTGAAAATGGGATTCATATTGTTCTTTATATGGCAAAAAAAGATGAATGGAGACAAAGATGCGACTTAAAGTTGCACTGACTTAGAAAATAAAGAGATAAGGTGGTCACACAGATATTTAAAACGATCATAAAGAGACATGGACCAATTAATAAAAGAAACCACCCAAAATAGATGAGTGAAAAACTACCCATAAAAAAGGCAAAAATGACTCTCAGAGATAGATGAAGCACCGAATAACCTCAAATTCTATCTGCAATGCAGTGTCTTTTATTTAATTGAATTTCTGGTATTCCTCCGCTGTGATTGCCTCAAAGTGGGTAGTGGAAGTACGCTGCTACAAAGATTGCCACGATATCGAGTCTGCAAGGGTTAAATGGTTCATTTGTGACAGCTTACCAGTGCACCAAGGGCCAGATATTAAGACAAGTGGGAGAAGAGGAAATGGACCTCTAAAAGGAAGAGTAGGTCCTTCCACTTGTTGCATTACCTGGGAATAGTGTGCTTGTGATCGAAAACATTTCAGCATGGATTAGTTAAATCGCTCAAAGGAGTGTCAGGGTTTTGCACCAACCGTGTCTGCAGCAGATCCTTTGTGTTAATGCGATAATTTGAATAATATTCAATTTAGAGTTTTCATGTTTTGCATATGCATAGATATCATAGAGAGGATGAACTGGTTAGAGTTTGAGCAATTTATCATTTTCAGTTTGGCCACCAGGGGGCGCTGAAACATGAAAACTGTTTTGGCTCTATCTCTGAAACTATTCATCCCATTGACTTCAAATCAAATGCGAATGAAAGTTCATGACCTGAAGATGTGTCACAATTTCTAGTTTTACTATGGTTTTGGTGATTTGTTGTTTTGTTTTTTGTTTAGATGTTGTGAGTCAGCAGAGTATAGAAAAGTGTGCGGAAGAGGTGGCACAGCTGGTACAAGAAGATGGTCTGAACTGTCTGATCAACAACGCAGGGATCAACGTGGTGGCTGACTTCCATTCTGTTACTGCAGAAAAGATGATAGAAAACTTCCACACAAACTCTGTTGCTCCGCTAATGATCACCAAGGTAACCTCTTGTTCTAGTTTTTATTAAGCATATTAATACACCGTGTAATATGTTATGTATTAGTTTTTTATCTGATATTGTACCTTTTAACATTCACAAACTTCATAAGTGCTGGATTCATTTTTAGTGACTTGCCAAAAATAGCTTTAAATTTAAAAAGAAGAAAGATGTTGACATGCCTGTCTATAAAACAATTTTTCTTTAATTAATTGAGCGTTGCTGTTTTTTTCTGGGGAGGTTTAAATTAAAAAAAAATATATACGTTTTTAATGATAAATTCAGGATAGTCATGATTATGTAATAAAAACTGTAAAGAAAGAGGATCTGGATTAAACCTGAGAATATTTATTTGCTGTCTTAATGAGCTTTACACAGTTTAAACCTAATAAACAACTCAATGTAATTTTCTACATTAAACTAACAGACAGAATATTGCTCTTTAGACAAATTTGTAGGGATCAGGTCCACCTGCAGCCAGCAGAGAGCAGCACCAACTCACTTAACTGGTTTTGCTCCAGATTCTGTAACAAATGTAAAGTAAAGGTTGCATATTGGTTTTTTTTTTTTTTTATCCCCACCTGGTTTTTCTTCCTCTGCCCATCAGGCCTTCCTGCCTCTGCTGAAGCAAGCTGCCTCCAGAGGAGAAAGCGGGTCAGGAACGATGGGAATCCAGAGGGCAGCAGTCATTAATATGACCTCCCTGCTCGGCTCTGTGGAGCTCAACTGGGGCGACAGAGCCAACAACTTCAAATGGTACCCTTACAGGACATCTAAGGTATTTTTTTAACTAGAATTACATTAACTTTAACCCTAAATGCAGCTGATGTGATCATAGTGACGTACATCTGCGAACAACACATGCAAGAAACCAAACAATATGACAGTATAGTTAAGTGCTGGAAGTCTAGTTGGACACAGGTGTTGCATGTAATGCTAGAGGCATTCGTTCCCTTTTTGTTTCCAATGTCTTCAGTGCTGAATTTGTTGAACTAGAAAGAATTTTCCAAGTCGGTATAACTTTCTATTTATCGCAACTAAGTGCAGAAATGCGCCTTGAAGAGCTGAGTCTTTAGCCCATTCCTAAGGACTCTGCAGATCAGACAAATTATAATAGGTGTTGTTTTGATGGACATTTAATTATTTTTACCTGCAATGCCAACCCCTGCCAACTCTTCATTCAGTAAAAAAAAAAAAAACCCTAATATTATTAATGTCATGTAGTGAATATTTTACTATAAACAACATCCCAAACATGACCAAAAGCTAAACACAAAGGGATTTGGAGCTTCACAAATGTGCAGAAAGCAGCTTGAATAAATACAGAAGCTGTCAAGTTTTTATTTATTTATTATTTTATAGACAAAGTTATAAATTCAAGCTGCTAAAGCTTTTGCTACGCTTCAGTCAGACTCAAACAATTTGATTTTTTTTTTGCATGGCTTCTTGTTTAAATGCCATCACTGCAGTGTGAACTTTACACGGGCCTTACGTAACCCGCATGAAGCATAATGTTGCATCCAGAGTGCTGTGTTTACAGAAGTGAATATGGATGCTACACATGTTTATGATGAAATCAGGAAGCTTTGTGCAGTTGGGCCAATGAAATGATGACTATATGAGAATGGAAAGAACCAGATTGGGGGGGAAAAAGAGAGGACATGTCGGCTTGATGTATATATGTTGTAGCATCACATGTGAAAGTGGCCTGGATCTGGATTTTTGCTGTTCAGACTGTAATAAAACCTCTAATTTGGTCACACATGGACAGAAAAGTCAGAATTGAGTCACCTGCATTGTGATGAGACCAAATGATCCATTAACAACCAACGAACACATAAACTAATTATGTCCAATAAGGGAATGAAATGGAAGTTTTCTTTGATATTAAACATTTCAGTGGAATGAATGGAAAGTGCATAATGGCATTTTTGCTAAACGCTCTATGAAACCCGGTGTGACTCATTTCAGAGTGCCCTAAACATGGTCAGCCGCTGCATGGCTGTAGACCTGGAACCCGATGGGATTCTCTGTATGGCTATCCATCCTGGCTGGGTCCGCACAGACATGGGGGGCTCAGAGGTACGGGTTTCAGTAAATACATTTACCTCAAATGCCTGCTATGAACCTTTGGTATGTTGTTCCAGTTGTACTTTTAAAACCTGACCCTCGTGTGTAGAAATACGGTAATTGTGTTTAAACATCAGTGATTCCAGTTTGGTTCTCTGCTTCTTTCCAGGCTCCACTGAGTGCTGAGGAGAGTGTTTCCTCCATCTTGTCTGTAATTGGTGGACTGACTGAAAAGGATCATGGGTCATTTCTGAACTTTACAGGGGAGCAGTTGCCATGGTGACCTGGTCATCATGGCGGTACTAAGTAAGATGTCCATTAAGTTAAAAGCTTTTTCAGACTGCTAGATAGTTTTGACAAAGCGAATATGAATGTATCAGCTAGATGTTACCTTATTTTCCTGAAATAAAGTTTCAGTTCTGCAATAGTGTGCGACTCATTTAAACAAACTGAACAGGAGGCCCTTTTACTTCTGCAGCTTCAGTATGTTTGCCTTCTGCTGCTTAAAGCCAAAAATAAGGATTTAAAGGTAATGTCAGAAATAAAGTATTAAAAGGTTTCTGTTCATCACTAGTATAATAAATAAAAGTTATTTTATTCAGTCTGCTGTGGAAAAAATGTTTATAAAAATGCATTATTTGTTTAGTTAAGGAATGTTGTTTGTTTGTAACATTTAACCATCTTAATCTTTCCTGCTGGTTTTTAAAAAAACCTTACAGTAAATTTACCTCATGTTCTCATGCGTCACTGAACAAAAATCTGATTTATATCATTCAAAATTAGCTCAAACTGGGATCATTATCAGAGCTGAACATTTAAGTAACGCATAGGTTTGAGGATTCCTGAGCACGTCTGAGTGTTATGAATGCAGTGTTGCTCTTATATCTTAATTTATTGAATTTTACACAAAATATGACCATAATATAATCCATTTACAGTGTATGAAGATGTATTGGTTTACTGTGACTTTGTAGTGGTTACTGTTGAAGTTGCTTTTTGGAATGTTGCTGTGAAGCATTAATAAACAATTTAGTAAAAAAAAAAAAATCAGTGTATCAGAATTTATTAGTCTAATATTTTTAAATAAAAGCACAGATGATGTTAAATCTTTAATATTTTAATGGACTGAAAAACATGATGTACAAGTTGTGTTGAAAACTTTATTTGCTTCATGTCTTTTATTTCATTTCATGCAGTTAATTGTGATTTTTAACTTTGTCAGATGTAGAACTGGTTTTTGGTGGTATAATGGTTCATATTGTAGCTTACTGGTCTTCTTGCTGTGTTTGTCGTCTGTAAAAGAAATGTATGTTATGTAGGGAAAAGGTTTAAGACTTGGAGCTACTGTCTCATAATGACGTAACGTAATGTAACTGAGTTTGGTTGTTTTGGACTTCCTTGAGAAGGTTGTGTAGTAAAGTTTTATTTGAATCGTTATAAAAGACGGTATTTGATGGGAGATTGTATCCAATACCCTTCTGTTGCTACAGAGAAGGACTGACTGAAGATTATTGGAAATAAAGCAGTGATAGGACATTGACCTATGACTTTTTTTGCAGTGACTATGTGACTACAAATCTATAATGGAGCTCAACATTCAGAGGTTTTTTTAAAATTTATTTTATTTTCCATGAATGTTTTTGTACCAAGAAATTAATACTGACTGCTAGTCATGCGAAGAAAAAACATTAATTATGTCAGAGTAGGTAAAAATACACTTGGTAGCAAATTAAAAAAAGACCTTTAAAGAATTAGAAAATGTATCATTTACATGCAGTATCATATTATAACGCTGCACGGTGGCGAGGTGGTTAGCGCTGTAGCCTCACAGCAAGCAGGTTGCTGGTTCAATCCCCAGCTCAGACAGTGGCCTATCTGTGTGGAGTTTGCATGTTCTCCTCGGTTAGCGTGGGTTTTCTCCGAGTTCTCCGACTTCCTCCCACAGTCTAAAGACATGCACCTTGTGGATAGGCTGATTGGAGACTCTAAATTCCCCTTAGGTGTGAGTGTGTGTGTGTGCGTGGTTGTTTGTCTATATGTATGGCCCTGTGATAGGCTGGCAACCTGTCCAGGGTGTACCCTGCCTCTTGCCCATTGGCTGGTGGGATTGGCTCCAGCCCCCCCGCGACCCCGTTCGGGAATAAGCGGTAGAAAATGGATGGATGGATCATATTATAACAGTCTGGGTCCAACACTGTTCTTTTAGTTAATATTTTTTCATGTAGTAGGGTCACTCTAACCACTGAACCACTTTTTTTTAAATATATTTCCCTTAGTTGTCCTGACTAGATATCACTGATTGCAAGTTGTTTTTCTGTTTTATTTAGTTTGATTGTTTTTCTGAAAGTGACAGATGACTTATTCACATCATTCAAAACAAAATGCATTTGGATGCTTAGCCAGACTTTTATTGCCCATGTCTTAAATTATTTCAGTACATTAAGGATGCTCATCTTGAGGTACAAGGAGTCACTTGGCTATGCAAGTGGGATTTCTCTCACACTGCTTTGGGTCATCATCTGTATATGGATCATCCTGATTCCAACTTTTATCACAAGTCATTGATTAATGAGTCTGCAATGTTGTAACAAGGAGAAACTTTTAAAGCAAATGTTATTTAATGGCTCCCGATTGCTCTTAACCTGCTTCAGTTTGTTATAGCTACAGTTAGTTTGGAAACAGCCGATAAAACATCTGAAACAGATAACTTGATAATGCATTTAATTTTAAAAGCTAAATTTGAGCTTTTATAAGCTTTATTTATAAGCATTTGAATAAGTTAATTTACCAGAATATAAAGTGCTGACATTAACGTTGACATTAGGCCGCCTCCTCGTCTTTTTCATTTCTGAACATTTGAGAAGAAAAACCTGCAGCTGAATAAAAAGAAAAAAGCAAGGTGAGCTCCCTGTCATGCAAATCTGATCAAACCTGTTAGGCCAGAACAGTGTGCAGGCAGTTGTGTGTGAATGGAGGGAGAGAGAAGAAAGAGGCAGCGTTATCTGTCATGTGCAAAGCAGCAGGAACAGTTTTGTGATAAAATGCTGGTTTGAACTTCTCTTCCAGATAAATTTCTTTGTCTCTTTGGCAACTGAAGAGCTCACAGCTTGGATGCATCGCAGAGGAAAATAAAGGACGAACTGAACTTTTATCACTTATTCAAGGTAAATGTTCATTTTTTACTTGTTTTGGTCATAAAAATAGAAAACAATGCTTAGAAACTTATTCTAAAAAAGCTGTGAAAGCAAAAAAAATGTATTTGATTATGTGTCCAAACCAGCAGCAGTTTTTGGACATCAGTAATAAAATGTGCCTGTTATTTTGTAATTAAAATATTAGATATATAATTGTCCTTGAAACCATTTTGATGATTTGCATAGAGACAGCAGGTCAAGTGTTATTTGACTAAAGTGTAGCCGATAAGACACCATCGTGCCCTTAAACAAGAAACAGCTGCATTATTATATTTTTCATTTCTGAAGATTGTTTCGTCTCTTTGCTGAGAATAAAGGTTTGTAACTTTATATCTGAAGTTTCTTGTAGGAATGAGAAGCTGATTTTATGCACCAATGCTTTTAAACTCATTAATAGTTCAGTGTTTAAAACTTATTCAGATATCACACAGTGTTTATTTTTTGGTTTGATGAGTTCAGGGTAAGGCTTCTATCCTGACTTGTTTAAGATATGAACAGAGTATATTTGTCCTTCCTGCTAATGCTGTCACAATTGGCCACTGCTACTAGTGTTTACTCTTGTTTCTTATATGTTCAGTGTAATTGAGCTCAATCAGATTAAGATCATGTGATTGTTTCAGACAATGATAGGTTCCTTGTATTCAGCCTCAAAACATCCAGGTTTTTCAACGCTTCTTACATTACAGTCATTTAGCAGACATTTTTCTCCAAAGCAACTTACTTTTTTTGGGTCATAGGGTTCAGTATTTTGCCCAAGGACACTTCAGCATGTAGTCAGGGGAAGCCTGGAATCGAACCTTCAGGCTGGCAGACAGCTGCTCTTACCTCCTGAGCTACAGCCTTCTTGCAACTTTGATCATTCTTCCAAGGATTTGTGTGCACAAAGGGAGACTTTGTCCCACATGTACTTCTTTTTACACTTGTAACTTTATAAAAATGAACTTGAGAGTTTCTGTTAGAAGAGCATTAGCTTGATATGAAAAGTTCAAATGGTTCAGTCCAGGTTTTTCTGGTTTTTCCACAGCACCAAAGTGTTTGGAAGTTTTGCTTGATCGCTTTTTACATGAGGCTCATGATGATCTCCATTAAAACCATTACATTTCTCCTATAACATGCTGGAAAATGATTAGTGACAAGCAACTTTAAATAAATTCTGATTTGAAATTGTTTTGATTTCATGGGATGTTTGCTTGTTTGTTTTATGGTATTTAAAAACTTCTAGTTTTGCAGACTTCTTGGTCCCATTATTCTTAAAAAAGACATCTTAGTGAAGTTTTATCTGGTTAAACATTCATTTTCTTTACCACTTAATCCAATTCATGGTTGCAAGGAAGCTGGAGCCTATCCAAACTTCATACAGTTTGGATGTTTGGGCTCCCCCCCCCCCAGTTAAGGCTCAAACCAGCAAGCTACAGTGTTAACCATTACGTCACTATGCAGCCCTCTGGTGTAACAGAGAAAGAGATTATGAAGCCTGACTTTGTGTTTTGGCTGGTTTTCTCAGTAGTTGTGGATTCATTTGAACGTGTCTTTATCTTTTTTAAAAAGCTGCTCTAAGAATGTACATTTTTCTAAAGTTTAATTATATAAGATCGTTAAAGACGTAATTACTTTGAAAATTTGGTGAAAGCTGAAATGAATGAATTTAGTTTTCTGATCACCAATGTTTCCTTTAAAAATGTGTGTGTAGAAAACCATCACATACAATAGTGATCAACTACTAAACTAATCAACTAAAAGAAGAAATCAAATATTATTAATGTAGCTGTTTGTTTTAATGCTCGGACCTCTACTGTGGCTGATCCATGCACATTTTCCTATGACTCTTACATTATATTCTTGCATTGCAGAGCATGTAGAGACCACATGGAGGTGGGGAATCATGGTCACTTTTGTAGACCACCCAGCCCACATGGCGCTGTTGTCAGCCGGTGAGGAGCTGAAGATGCCATTCTCAGATGTCGTCAAGTACTGCATACTGGGTGTTTCTGTTATTCTCCTCCTGTTGGCACTGGGTATCTTGACGTGGCAAATCTTCAGATGCTTCTCACAAACACACAATACGTACACTGAACAAGACACAGGTAAGCAGATATTCTATAATACTTCTATTGTAATATGCAATTCTTTTGCCATCTTTCATTTCTTTGTGTTGCTTCCAAGCAGCCGGACTTTCATGTCATGTTTTTTTTTTCCAAGTTGTCTATTCTATACCAGTAGTTCTCCAGGCTTTCTAAATATCTTTCAATTGTATCACTTCAGGTATTCTCTTACCTTATTTCTTGTCCAGTCCCTCCACCCGACCATATGCATGTTTTCCTTTGTTGGGTCAAACAGGTTATGTCGACACATAAAGCATAATAAATTCCAATTCCTATAATTGCATCTATGAAAAACATACCTGAAGGTTGGCAGTTCGATTCCAGGCTTCCCCTGATTACATGCTGAAGTGTCCTTGGGCAAGACACTGAATTCTATGACCCAAAAAATGTAAGTCGCTTCGGATAAAAGCGTCTGCTAAATGACTGTAATGTAATGTAAAGATAGAGGCTCATTGAAGGTTTGGCAGCCACTGTTTTATAACCACTGCGATGAAGGTTTTAGATGTTTCACCAGTTTTCAGTTAATGGGTCATTGTGCTTAACTTTAAACAACCTTTGGGATTAATTTGATTTAACTCAGTTGTGGGGGACCAGGGAAACATCTAAAACCAGAATGGTGGCCCTCAATGACTGGAGCTGGAGATCCCTGCCTTAAACGTTTGAGGAAAGAAATTAATAATAAAAGAAATGTTGAGCTTTAAAAAAAAAAAAACAACGGAAGTTAATCTGAAAGTATGCTTTTAAGAAATAAGAAAAAAACTAGCAAAAATCTGACAGCACCTGGTGGATGGACCTTAAGTTGGCCTGTTGACTGTTGGATAAAGTCTTGTTGCTGGATATAAATGTCAACCAACGTCCAAAGAAGATCTTTAGACAGACTTCTTAAAGAAATTACAAGAAAACTTATCTGAGAGGACTCGGGTGTGTTAAAGGATATAACTGTTCAGACAAAGTACTGACTTTCAAACTTGTAGAACTTGTACAGACTGTTTTTCACAAGGCTGTTTTTTTATTAGTATACACAATCAAATGTAATCCTGTGTCTAATTTCTTATGTTGTTTCTTATTCCTCCAGTTAACAGGGATCTAATGTACTCGGATGTGAAGCCAACAACAGCAGGAAACTACTCGGCACATCCAAATACCAAGGTGGGAAGAAATTAGGTGAAAAAGGGACAATCACGTTGAATAAAATTGGCTTTGACACCATTTTCATGCTAAAAAAAAATGGAAGCAAGTCCTCAATTTCAAGGCTTTGTGTTTCCCAAGGAGGTGAAACGGTTCTTCGTGGCACCGGCTAGCTTAAAAAGCAGAGTTGGGACATATTTAATGTAAGGCTTTTCATTTGGCAGCTCATTGCAGTTTGAAGTTGTGAAATGTGCCAGATGTACTATCTTTTGTACTACATTATAATATATACAAATATTTAACATTTTCCAAGGAGAGCTGTTGCGATTGAGTATAAGTCTGAGTTTAGACCTCAGCGTTTATAAGAGTTCTGAGATATCACTCAGATGTAGATGTTTGTATGCTGACATGAATTAAGCATTTGGATCATTTACAAGGAAACTCAGGTAAGTAAACCACATTATGGGTGTGGTGTTTGTGTTGATGTAGTGCTTTTTGACATATGACACAGTATGTATTTGATAAAGCTGGTACAGTTTTAGTTGTTTTTTAATTACACCTTGGAATAAGCATGTCAGTAAAATTTGCTGCTTAGTCTGAAAGTCTGAAAGTTTTGGGTAAATTATAAATATAGGCATAAGTTAGCCTCTTTGATTGTTTTTGTTCACATTTAGTCATAAAATACTGAATTATTTGAACTCTTTTCAGAACCTGTATAGTAAGCAGTGTTTGGTTTGCATCAAGATTCTTAAAGGCATTTGCTTAGATAAAGGAAAAGCTGGACTTCTGTTGAAAGATCACATATAAACCACTAATTTATGCTCTATAGGTGGAGGATGTCAGGACAGAAGCACACAGATTGAGTCGCTGTTTGTCTCAGGCTTCACTTCCATCTTCAGGATGCAGTGTGGCCGACGGAGATATGAGAGAACAGGAAACAGTGAAACGGGTATACAATACTGAAAATTCCTGCTGTAATTCACTTTAACCTGTTTTAATTACTCTCTTCACTAAAGCACGTATAGTCATGTTCAAGAGAAAATACTTCTATTGTTTTTATGTATCAAGTTCTTTTTTTTTAAATCATCATCCTTACCAGGTCTTAAGATGAGAAAAATATAACGAACAAAATTTGATATCTTGTAGTTAAAAAAACTACCCAAAATGGAAACCATTCTGTAATAACTGGGGAAAAAATTCATTCCATTATTCAAGCTTCTACAACTGCTTTTTGTAGCTATATCTTTAAGTAATTTATAACATAAATGTTTCTGTAAAACATTTTCACTCTTGTATGATGAAAAAATAATATTCAAATATTCTTTACTGTGTAGCTTCATTCAGCAATAAACAGCTCTGGTCCCAGTACAGCATTCCAGCCAGGCTGAGGTCTGGACTTTGTCTGGATCATGTTAACACCTTGGGGTTTTTTTCTGCTGTGTTTAAGACAGATAATACTTTGGTATTTTCAGAGGAGCTGCAGAATGCATCCCTCCATCACTGAGCTTGACCAGTTTTCATTAGTTTTTTTTCCAGAATTAATGTGGTTGATTTTCTTGGTTGGTAAAAACTGTCCTCTGTGTTCTCTTCTGCCTGAATGATGTTATTTCAGAAGTCTTTCAATTTGTTCAGATGCAGCTCTACAAGCCAACCTGTGCTGTCTTGTTCTTTTTAAAAAGAAGATGCTTTTTTCTGCTATCTTCCAAAGAAGCTCCTTTATCAGTCCTATTATAGTTATATTGCTATTAGTTTAGATGTTTAACATAATACCTAAGCTCTATGAAGAAATGCAGCTTTTTTTGGGTTGAACTTGCGGGGACGTTCACCCCTCGGAAAAATGCCAGGTGAATGGTTTTAGTCTTTTGCTTCAGTGAATTATAGTTAGAATAATTTCCCATTTTGATGAGCAGCAACAGATATTTCTCTGAGATCATTGCTGATGTCTTTCCTCCTTGGCATTTTGTTGACAAACACTTAAATGTTCCAGACCAGCAAGCTTTAAAGCTTCTGCTTTTATAAAGGTGTTCACGCGTTCTGAGGAGCAGCTGATCCACTGTTTTTGACTAGCAGCATCTAGCTTTAACCTGCCATCTTATTTCCCAGGAAAGCAGTGAAGCTTCGCTTTTCAAAAACTGCTTCTTTATTTTGGTTTGCCTTTGGTTTATATTAAAGATAATGACAGAGTAATATGTCCTGTGTTGTTTTTAATTTGAAGTTGTACTTTCAAGTCTTGATAGGAACTTGAAACCTTCAAATGAAAAGATGTTACTCTTAATTCCAAATAATGTATAATCTATTATCAGGTGAATGGCTCGCTACATTTCTCAGTCTACTTTGACCAGTTGCAGTCGCGCCTGGTGGTGACCGTGTTGCAAGTAGAGGGGCTTTTGCTCCACAGACATACCACCAGCCTCCAGTTGTTTGTTAAGATACGACTCATGTGGGCTGAATCAGGGGAAACCTCAAAGGAAGAATCGGTAATAAAATGTTCCTCATGTTTTTTAAGACTGTCTTTTTTTATTTAAAGATTGAGACTTTTTGATATTAATCATGTCTTTTTTTGTAATATTGTGAGTTAAAAATTATTTAGGTGATGAGCTCAACAATTACTGCATTAGTAAAGAATGTATAATATTGTCAGAGCGACAGTGTGCTAAAATGTTGTGGATTATTTCTGTGATTCTCTCAGGGTGAAGTGATGTCACCTGTTCTGTGCACAATGCTGCAGGAGTGGCATACTCGTATTGTGAAAGGCAGCTGTAACCCTTTATTTGGTGATCAGTTTAGCTGCATTCTGCAGAAGGAGAAGAATGCACTTCATCACATCTACCTCAGGATGGAGGTCTTGCAGCACACAAATATATATCTCACTTTAAGTTAACTCTGACCGTCATAATTTTACCTGCAGTAGAAAAGTTATCACAAGGATAGGTTGTGTCTGTTATCCATCAGCTGTCAGACAATATAATGAAAGTAGTTTAAAGTTATGGAAACATTACAGTACACAGTGCATGTTGAGACAATGGACCGTTTAAGGAGTCAGTGATGGAAAATGATTTTGTTTGCTTTTTAAGCATTTGCCTGACATCTTTATATCCTCTCAGGTAAGAGACTTTGATAAATACTCCAGAGACACGGTGTTAGGAGAAGTTAGGGTTCCTCTGGGACAGCTAAGCATTTCCTACCCTTTAGAGCTACAAGAGGATCTGCTGTTACCCCGGAAGGTATCATACTATGTACACAAATACACAGCATTCATTTAAATATACATTTTTCTTTTAAAATTTATTTTTTATTTCTTTTCGATTTTTTTCTTTTTTCATTAATAAATATATATATATTTGGCTCCCCATATTAATGTCAGTGACAGGGATCCTGTTCTTATTGTTTTAATGTGGAGGTCAATTTAACAACAGTACCTGTATTTAGGAATAACTAGAACTTTATCTAATTTAATCTGCACTTTAAATACAAAGTATTATAGAAAAAAGTATCCAAATGTAAATAAAAAAACACATTAACTGAAAATCAAAGGCTGTTGGACAACTGGAAGAGTTGCAGATATAGACAAGTGGTCGAAATTTATAAAGAATGAAGCAAATGATGGTCATTGTATTAGCTTTGCTTGGCCACTACAGTTCTGACGTGTATATTAGACAGTTACAGAAATCCAGATAAAAAAAGGATTTAAAGGTAGTCTGAAGGTGAGCAATGACAGTGAGTGTTCATGTCTACTGTATAGTAGTGAAAAAAAATCTTAAACAAATATCAATGTATGGGGAAAATTGGTTTTGAAGTATATCGTTGAGGTACTCCATATGTAAAATTAAGACATGACTATGAAGGGGAACATCCTTTTTCGTTAACAAATTAAGCCAACACAAAGCAGACCTCCATACACAGAAACAAATAATCTTATGAAAAACTGTTCTCAGCCACTATAAAATGGTACATGCAGTATATGAATGTGGAATTCCACGGGAGCACAAATTTGGCCATAATTGTTGGGTATTTAGGGTCATTTTGAAATTGGTGTGTTTGTTTATAACAAACAGAAAATGTTATTTGACTTGATTTTTAATTACTATTACCATTAGACATTCACGTCCCAGCATAAATACAAGCCTGATGCGGGAATGTAGACACCTCTTTTATACTCTGCGCAGGATCTTGTCGGAGAGTTGCTGCTATCATTAAGGTTTCTTCCCACCTCTCAGAGGCTTGAGGTCGGTTTGCTGAAGGTCAAAATGACTCTCACTGAGACGTGTTCAGATACAGGTAATCATGATTAAAGCCACCACATACAATCCACGCACGTTATAAAATTGTAAACTAATGTTATTTGTCCATCTGTGTACAGTGCTGTATGCCAGGATTAGTGTCCAGTGCAATCACAGCAAGTTGAGGTACCAGAAATCTACTGCAGTGACCCACTGCCCAGTGACTGTCTTCAATGAAGTCTTTATGTTCTCTCTGCCAGAGTTTCCTCTGGAGCAGTGTAAAATTTTGGTCTCTTTGTACAAGACTAATACAACTGCAAAATCTAGCAAATATCTGATTGGACAGTTGAGTGTGGAGAAGGAGAGGGATTCAGAAGATGAACACTGGACTTTGATGTTGCTTTCAGTCCGCCAGCCTGTTGCAAAGTGGCATGGTCTGATGATTTAACCAGCAATTCATAAACCACTTTTTGAAAACTTATTTTCTGTTGGTATTGTATTAAACGGAAAACGGGGACTTTTTGCTTGTGCAAGCGCTTTCATTCCTTTCCCTTTTAACCTCACAATAAATAACTCTTAATGCTTCCAGCGGGAAAGTGAAGTGACTGCTCAGCATTAATGGTTTGCTTTATATGTGTCTTTTGCATCTGTGCTGTAGTTCAAAATCTATAAAACCTGTTTATGACCTGAACATATTCTACCCACTGTATATTATTTTTTTTAAGTTCTTTGAAAATAATATTTGATGTTCCAGTGTTGTTATGTATGGCTTACCATTTACAACCTAGGCATGCATAACTGGTCATCCAATGAAATAAAATGCAGCAGGGTGTGGCTGCTGAACAAATGAGTAAGAAACAACAATGTAATCTGATACAGGACCAGGAAAGCTAAAGGTAACTTCTAACTATGCAACACAAGAACCCAAGTGGATAATAAACTAGAATAGATGACATGAAGCAAAAGTACATTACACACACACACACATAGCTTTGTAGCAAATGGTCTCCCTAATTTCTATTTGTTTAGAAAACACATATTTAATATAAGCCCTGTATTGAATGGGCAGCTGCATCTGTTTTCAATGAATACAGATAACTAGTTTAACTATCCAATATATAAAATATGTCAGTACTTTTTTTTACTGACAGTGTTATTGACCGCATGGGATCAATACTTTATTAGCTAATCACTATATACATAAATGTAGATTTAGCCCCCACCCCCCAACATTTCATACACTGTAGGAATAAATTCAAACTGTTCTACAGTTCACTTTCTTTTGTCAAGGCTAAGAATGCCACAAAACTAAACTCATTTATATATATAAAAAAGTCATGTTAAGGGACATGTTATTAGAATTTTGCTATAAACTTATATATTGATAGTTTTTTTTGCCAATAATTGAGGTTTTTCCTAAAAAAAAAAAAAAAAAAGTCAGCTCAGATCAGACCCCCTCTCCCCCCATCTGCGCATAAGCTCAACATTTGCGCAGTTAGCGGGGGTTTCTAACATGCGGTGACTTTTTATAGGAAACGCTGCAAAAGTATGCTGTAAACCATCCCAAAATGACTTCTGTCTCATCTTAAAGATACTCTCATTAAGTAAAGACCCTAGAAAGAACCTAAAAGATGAGAAATTCGTTCATTTTTACTTCAAAATGATTGTTTTGGGGTTTTTGTTCAGTTTGTATATACGTATTCAGTTTGTATATAAGTTTAAACTCTTTAGTTATATTTTTGTTCCTTTCCTTTTTTGTGTCTCTTTCCGTTTTGCCAGATGCTAGCTGACTTACAGAACTTACAACACTCCAAGGTGACAAACTTTATTGGTAGTTTTAAGAACTCCAGTTTCCAGGTTTTTACAAATGCTGGTTTGCCACCAAACAGAATAATATTAGTTTTATCTTCATATAAATGGAGAACATTTTGCAGCCCGTTTTCTGCAGCAAGTTAAATAAATAAATAATGCTTCGTGGTGACTGCGTGACAAACACTGTTCAATGGAAACACCTACATATAGAATTTGTAGTTTTTCCAAACTTAACAAAATATCGCTTTTATTTTGCTAAAAACTGCAGTGAACACGCATCTCTACTTGTCTATGTGATAATAATGAGCAACCCCCCATTGACTTCTCTCTCGTGGTTAAAATCGCTCCTTTCAGTTTCAAATTCATTTTCCTCCAAGAGCCATAAATCCCATCGCTGTAAACACAGCCAACCAGCAGATGGCGCTCTTTGACAGGTTTAAATGCCTCAAAGCAGTGAATTCATGTCCTGGCAGAGTTTCCACTAATTCAGAGCCTCTTTGTCATGATTTCACCAAGAGAAGGTGCACATTTCAGCATCATCATGAT
>JBAMHX010000011.1:5142360-5160870 GCA_037177515.1 Pseudomugil tenellus
ATATATATATATATTCTCCCTGAGAACATCCCCTGCATATTAAGCTGGTATACCACTACGATGCTTGCTTATAATTATTCTAATGACATTTATGATTTTGTTGTGATTTTTGCTATTTGTTGTTGTCCTTTATACTTTATTTACACCATCTGCAATAAACTGGAATTGCTTTACAAGCATATTACATAGTAGGGTGAGCTACCTGTGCTGTCCCCACACCCGTGCCACGACAGCGCCGTCCTTGTACATGAACAATTATTTATTAAAATATAATAAATTACCAGTATGGATGTCAAAGTTGGGCTTTAACGGTGTATGTTTTTATGTGATTCTGTTTGCTTTTGTAAACCACATGAGTTTGTGGAGGAAAGGAGCAGAGGGGGAACGATTTCGACGGGTAACTGGTATAATACCAGCCCCTTCACAAAAACGAAACCAAAACAATGCTTTCCCCAGGGTTTCGTTTTCAAATAAAAAAGACCAGGACTACAGTGAAATGCCTCCTGCGACAGGAATTGTTGGTGAGTCCGTATTTTATGTATCTCGATTGATATAAGTCTAAAGAATAGCAGCTTCAGTCTAGGAGTCTCCCAGGGGGTTACATGAGTTTCTTTGGGCTGCGCCACACGGCACAAAGCACATTGATGAACGTTATGACCTCGGCGCCAAGTTTCAGGACATGTCCGCTCTGCCTGATTCAAAACGTAAAGTCCTGATAGCAAGGGTTGCATTTATCCCAGATGAGTCGATTCTACATTAAAAAAGCAGTAAATGCTGCGCAAACGCATTATCACCCACTAACATTTTTCACATGACGAACGCAGTTGAGTAATATATCAACACGTTTTGTCTTGCAAACAACCCTGAGATTATATATTCATGTTTTTAACACTTTAATACTTTTCTAAGGAAACCATAAACATATGACGTGAATAATAGGCTTTGAAAATAAAAAGGAAGTCAGTCAATGCTTGCTGAAATCATCAAGTACCTAAAGAAAAAATGGAGGAATATGGCGTCCGTGGCATATTGAAATAACTCTACTCTGCTCCCAATCAGTAACAGCAGCCCAAAGAAAGCAGTTTTTTCAAATTATTTTCTAGTTTCTTTTGTGAATCCCAAAGTTTATAAGTCTATAGGTAGTGTAAATTTGATTAATGTAGTTTTTTGTGTACTAGCTGATGACCATGGATGATGAGGTTGAGTCTGACCCTATATGTGGTGTAAATTTGATTGATGTACTTTTTGTGTACTAGCTGATGGAGTCTGACCATGGATGAGGAGGTTGACCCTGACAATGGAAATGTGAATTCCGTCTTAGATCAGGAATACTTAGAACTGTTCCACGTCCTGTGCTGTCAGACACCATCAGTCATAATGCAGCTCTGGAACATGATACCAAGTGAAACTGGGTGGCAAAGCCAACAAGCCTCCATCAGCTCTACTGCAACATCACTACAAGACCGCACTAAGGCCATGTTGGACTACTTCAGGGGGGCCAGACCTCCTGAGTGTTGCAACTTTCTTTGGAGTGTTTGTATGCACTGTGAAAACATCCCCATGCGTCTGGAGTCCAGGCTTATGTCAGTGGCTGGATATGCTTCCAGTGAGTATGAAATTAAACTAAGCAATGCTAATCCCGTACACAGTGTCAGTTCTTTTTAATGTAATAGCCAACACTTCATTACCAGTTGTAATAGTGTTTGTCTTCAAGGAGCTAGTTACCCCAGACACAATAAAACAGGCTATTTTAGTGACCCATTTCAATTTGTTTAGTAGCGTATATCAAGCATAAATCCCCTCAGATTACTGAAAATTACCTAAATGCTCTAACACAAATATAAAACAATATGTCACCAGTGGAACGGAGAAAATTGCATCAGATCATTTTAACTAGCCTGTTCTAAACCATTGGATGGTGATATGTCTATCAATCTCAGCTCCATTTGTCCTAACTAGCTTTGGAACATGGTACTGATATGTGTTTCTGTGTTTTGGAGTTGTGTCTTTCAGAAGAAGTGTGAAGAAGGGGTTTGGACAAGCTAAAATTCTAATTTCTATAATATCCAAATCTGTGTCGTCTTTGATAAATGATTGCTATCCTGATGAGTATAATGTCCACATTAGTCAGTCAACAGTCAAGCCTCTTTCAGCAATATTTTAGGAACTATGTTTTTTTTTTTTTAAATAAAAGTCCTCACTGCAGATCTAACCTCACTGAAAGTTACAAGTGAAAGTTACATTTTATTGCAGGGATATTTGCATATAAACAGAGAACTTTATGAAACTTATGTTTTGTTTTCACTCTAAAATATTCCTGGTATTTTTTATTTATTTCTATTGTAATTTATAAACAATTAAAGAAAAGTTAAGACAGTTTTTGCAGTGTACTCAATGGGATTCATCTGTGCCATAGGTGGATGTTTTGATTCTGCTACAAGTGAGTTTGATCAGCAGTCATCTCCAGCACCTTTAGAGGAGCAGCTTGTCAAACGCCTACGGATTGGTAGGACATAGACACCGACATTGTAGCCACATTCACATGCAATAACCAAACTGACAAATGACTACAGTGACTCAGTACTTTTTTATTTGAAAAGAAAAGTGGGAAAAAAGTGAAAGAGATCAAAAATAATGTTAATGTTGCATCCGAGAAGCCACGAGGAGTAAGATTATTTCTGAGTTTTAAGTTGTACAACTCCCATAGTAACAATTCTGTCTTAAAACATTTTACTCACCTCTCCTAATAAACATTATGTCCATTTAGATACGTGCCAACTTTGGCCGAGCTATGAGAGCACATTTCCTGCCAATTTACACGCAGTTCTTGATGCCGCTTAAATAAATCAGTTGCTTGTCCGATACAGAAACTACAGATGATAATGTCAGCATTGTTTGGAAATGCTGTTATCAAGACACTTTGAAGCTGCCTGCTAGTTTCCACTGTGACTAAATGTTTTCAGTCCTTGTTAATGGTTTTAAAATGAAAGTAAACCAGGCATCTCTTCTATGCATGTTTTATTGAATATCGCATTACCAGGGTCATCTCGGAAGTTTGGATGTCTGTGATTCCAAACCAGCAAATTTGGATAACTATGATTTAACTTACTTTGTATTTATTTTTGTGTTTTCTAAATTCCTAACTTAAATTAATGTGTTTAAAAATTACTTACTCCCAGATTACTTGAGCTTAGAGTATTCCAAATTTCTGTCAAAATAACTGAAATGCAACTTTATGTAGTAACTTGAAAAGGAATGATCTACAAATTAAATTAAAAAGAGATTGTTTGTATAGCTGCACGCCTTCTCAATGAGACTATAATGTGTTTTTTTTTTTTTACGTTTATCCCCACAGATTATTGGCAGCAATATATTTCTGAGGTGATGAGTTTATTGCAGAGGAGGTGGGGGAGACTGACAGAGCGCCTGGTGCAGGAAGTGCAAGTGGAGAAAGTGTGGGTCGGTCTAAGAACTGCAAACAAATATAAGGACAGACCCGACCAGACCCCTAGCTCAACAGACAGAGGAAGCAGAACACCAGGTCAGGGGCATTTCCTTTTACTTCGACAGGAATCTGAGAAATTATTCAAAAGTGACTGATTTCATCAAAGAGATTTAAAACATAAATGTAAAAGTAAAAATTAAAAGTTTGGGGCAAAAATGCATTTCAGTGCTGAAAGTTGGTCATGTGAATATTTTCTACATGTGAATATTTGAAGTCTGTTGTTCACAATCAGACCCAATTTCTTCCCCTATCTCAGAGCCTGATGGGGATTACGGGTGTTTGGAGTCCAGACTGACTTTGGAGACCTTCCTCCAGGGATGTGCAGGGAAAGTGACGGTTCTTGTTGGCCAGGCGGGATCAGGAAAAACTCTACTAATGTCTTGTTTAGGACAACAGTGGGCAAATGGATTAGTAAGCTCTCATTTTGTTTATTTATTCTAAAACCAAACTTTAACTTTATTCTAAAAGATTATTCTGCATTCGTAAGGGTGTTATTTTGTTGCTCACTCAGAGATTTTCAGATGTTTATTAAACAATATGAATAAAATAACCTACGGGTACTTCCTTAAAACAATGCTTTTTTTTTAAAGAGAGGAAAGGTTGTCTGCCAAAGGAAAGCACCTAAACTACTCTGAATGTAACAGGAAGTATGAAAAATCGTACATTATTATTACATTATCGTATATTACAGCAGATAGTGTTTAAAAACTGCTGACTTTTTCTAGTAGAAGAGATGTAAAAATGAAAGTAAAACAAGTGTAACTTTTTTTTTTATTCTGTATTTTTAAACAGAAGGCTTGCATGATTAGTATAAACTTATTTTTAGTTTACATAGAATAACAACATATGGTCAAACAATGGGATGAGTTATTCTAGTTGGGAACTACTTCAGGTTTTAAATTGAATCAGACCCAACTGTTGCCCTTGAAGTGATTCCTTTTTTTAACATATTATTTCTTAGTACTCCACAATACCTTAAAAAGACCTGAAACCTGAAAAAAGATTTCTCCTATCCTCCTCCCTGTCCAGGGCCCGATCCCTTCTTCCTGCCTCTTTGTCCTGTTAGAGTTCCGTCAGCTTAACATGGTTTCCTGCCCTCTCTCACTATCTGAGCTGCTGTTCCAACATTACCTCCCTCCAAGTGGAAACAACGATGCAAAGGTATGTAAGGTAATCACTCAAAACAACATGCTGATGTTATTGTGAGAGCAGATTCATATTTAGCACAACAGGTATTACTATATTGCTCAAAATCAGTGTTTAATATGTTGAAATCTTTTAGTTTGATTCACACATCAAAATGGTCCTATTCTTAAGTAGTTGGGCTGGTTTCCAAAGTCCTCTTTATACAACAGCCCTGAGACAGTAAAACACAAAAGTATTAAGTTTTAGCCTCCAATTTACATGGTAACAGAGATTTGAGTTGAAAAAATTTGGACCATAAAAGGAATCCTAACAACGGTAATGGCGGACCCCATATTCTGTTTATTCTGTGTAATATTTTATAATTATTGATTGAATGCCCATGCCATTAGCAAAATTACACGGAAATGTTAACGTGTAAATCGAGCTGATGGCAAAGCAGAAATATAAACAAGCAGTTTCTGTGCTAAAGTAACACCAGAGAGGTGGTAGAGGAGAGATTGAGAACTTGTACATGTTTTTTATAGGAATGTATCACACAATTAGCCACGTTATTTCTGTGTTTAAGCAGGAAGCCATTGTGGACTACCTTCTTTCCAATCCAGAGCAAAGCTGTTGGGTCCTGGACGGCTATGATGAGTTTCACTGGAAACTTGAAAAGAAAAAAATGCAAAGTGAGCCTCTGAACTTAGAAGAACCTCTGCCTGTGGCAGAACTCATCTCAGGGTTGCTGAATCGTCAGCTTCTTGCAGGAAGCACAATACTGGTCACCTGTCGTGTACGTGATGTTATAGATTTTGACGGCTTGTCAGATAAAGTGGGGGAGCTCCTGGATTGGGATCGCTCTGAGATCAAAGAATATGTGAGCAAGTTTTTTGAAAAAAAAGGTAAACACTAAATACTTAATTCTGTTTAATTTTACAAGGTAAAAATTGTTTCTCTGCTTAGTTTATAAAACATATCTGGTAACATTTAACACTATAGTTTAGTATACATGCAGAGCGGCAGCTTAATTTTTTAAACCTTTTATTACTGTAGAATCAGACACTCATGTATGCATATCTGACATTTCTGTGGTCCTTATCTTTTTTGTGTCTCAACAACAATGATGACGCAACAGACACAAGTCTTGGTATGCAGGCAACGGATCTACTTCTCTCTAGTCGACACCTTCTTGCCATGTCTTCCCTTCCTGCTCTCTGCAACATCTGCTGCATATGTCTAGAACATTTACTGCTGGAAGACAGAGATGCACAACACATCCAACTTCTGGAAGAAAAGAGAAGTAATCCAGTAGCAGAGCAGGTAGCAGATCGTAGCAAAGGAGAGAATCAACCGGAAAGAGTGGAACAAAGCAGAAAGAGAGAAGGAACTAAAAATATTATAACAGATGGTACAAATGGAAGCGAAAAGTTTTCTGTTGTGAGAGCTGAAGTTCCCGCAACACTTACCCAAGTCTACCTCACTGTTATTGCTGCATTTCTCGGTCATTACACTGACAAAGGAGGAAGAGATGAAAGGCCCAAGACCACAACATTCTGTCAGGGGTAATGAGCATTCAGCACCACATATACAGCAAATAACACACATACAAACATTTCACTGTAACAACCAGTGAAACACAGTTCGTTGCTTTGTAGTTCCACTCAGATTCAGTCACACGGTCTTTGATCATGTGCAAGCACATACTCGTGTGTACATGTCAGTGCAGCACACACTGCAGTTGCATTATGATAAACTACTAATTAACATATTTGTTGGAAATCTCCTTGTGCAGTTCTGCATGTGGACTTGCTTCTCTGAGTCAGTATCGATCTGAGCTGCATGAGCTGACCCGGTTGGCATGGGGAGGCGTCCAGGCAAACAAGATCCTCTTCATTGAAGAAGATGTTCCAAAGCATGTTTTAGAGTTGTCAGTCAAGACAAAGATCCTATCACAGGTCAGACATAGATCTATTCATTTCCTGGATGCATTCTTGGATAGATTAAGTTAGGAGTGTTTGGAAAGTTTGAATAAAATCATTACTAAGGGTGGGTGTTAAATGAGTTCATAATCATTGATTAATTACAAAGATATTAGTGCATTTAAAGGATGTTTGCATTATGATGTCAAATGTTTCTCAATGCATGGATTCCTGTTATATCAGAATAATACTGATGCACACATCAGAGCTCAGCTAACTGTGACTTCTCCTCGTCTTATTGAATACATTTGTTGTTTGATGCGAAAGCTTGTTTAGTTTTCCTTCAGAGAGCACCGGAGAGGCTTGCCAGCCTCTCATCTAAAAGAACAAACAATACACTCAGTCCACATTAATCTCCCAGCTGCAGTGAGAGCAGATGTTCCACTCTGCTCCATGACGAGACTAAAAATGAAATGTGCAGAGCTGCTAGTGGCTGATCCCACCCTGGCTTATAATCAGAAATCATAATTCAATCATTTTCTACTTAATCCAATTCCGCTTAATCCAATTCCGGGTTGTGGGGAATCTGGAGCCTATCCTGGCGATTTGCAGGTGAGATGCAGGATAGTCACTGGGCAGGTTGCCAATCCATTGCATGGCAAACACAGAGAGACAAACAAGCATTCACACTCACAGTTTGGAGTGCCCAATTAACTCAACACATGTCTTTGAATGGGAGGAAGGAGCTGCAGTACCTGAAGAGAACGCAGGCAAACACTGGGAGAACATGCAAACTCCACACAGAAAAGCCACTGTTCGGACCTCCCCCCAGCCGAGGCTCAAACCAGCACCACAGTGCTAACCACTATTCCAAGTTGTAGACACATATTTAACAAACAGCTGGACCAACTATTAAAATGACTTAAAATTGAACTTTAACTTAAAGTCTGTTTAATTTTTTAATTGCATTTCAGTTTAAAACATCAGAAAAACATTTTTCTACCTATCAGTAGAACTGTGTAAGTTGTGTATAATATTTATGTAAGCCATCCAATAAAATCCTTTTAAATTAGAATATATTGCTTTTTAGGGCAATTATTGTTTTGTGACTATAAAGCCTCTAATATTTTTTTAAAAATGGATTTCTACTCCTAATTATTATCATTTTGTATTTACCGGTAGATGTTTGTCGCTGTATTCAGAATATTTCTATCTCTGCTCAATGTGATAGTATTATATAAATCCTACTGACCTGCAGATAAGTAGGGTTGTTCTCCCAAAAATGTTTGTAGACCGATTGAAAATGGATTTCTATGCAGTAAAACAGGTGCAAAATCGTTTATAGATACCACTACTTTTAATACATAGATCAGAGCTTTTCAGTGTGTTTCCACAAGGACAGCAGTAAAACATGTTTTCAGTGTATTCCTGCTCCAACACAACTGAATCAAATTAATGAGTCATTCAGAAATACCTGGTGTGGTCAAGCGGTGATACATTGAAAACCTGTAGAGCTGCAGTTTTCATGGGATTAAGTTGAATAGCCCTGTTATAAATTCTAACAGCCTCAGACCCTACTTCATGTTTTTGGCATATAAATAATACAGCTTTGTCTTTCTTTTAGGTGGAGCTCAGACATCAAGATGGGACTCTTGTCAATGCCTACTGCTTTATTCATTTGACGGTGCAGGAGTTTTTAGCTGCACTTAGAATCATGACATGCAATGACGTTAGTGATGCACAACTCAAGAAGAGGTAAGAACATGAGTTTAAAGAAAATAAATGTAATTTAAAGCTAGTTTTCCACTAAAGCCTTGTTCAGATCATATTCAGAGAGAGAAACTATAAAACAATGTTTTATAAAACTGTGGAGTGGAAAGTTGCAAAGATATCTACATGTATGTGATTAATTTTAAGTAAAACAATTCATCATCACAATGTGTGTTAATATATTAACACATATTAATTTATAGCTGCACTGTGATTTTTTTTTACTGTTAAGCAAGTAAACTGAACTTTTACAATGTCATAAATGCCAATGCCTCCCCTTTTTGCTGCCAGGGAACTTCCCCCACCCTTACAACCCCATCCCCCCCTTTTCTCGGTACAGTCTGTGCTCAATCTCAAAATACCAAACTTATTGACCTTTTACATTTAACTTAATAATAATGTGACACCATTTATGTCTATAGATAATATATTATAAACAGCAACCATGCTAAATAAAGTTGACAATCATTTAATTTATAGAAAGTAATGATAGATAAATCAATGAACAGTAATTAACAAACTTGAAGCTTGTACTCAAAATAGATTCCTAAGTCTCACCAGAATGACTCCATTGACCCTACAGTTTGACCATAAAAAGTCAGACTCTATACCAGGAATCATGTGGCTTTGGAAGCAACCTGAGAAGTGTAAGTTGAGTAGACTAACATGTTCCTGAACATAAAAGGAGGTTAGAAATACCCCGATGCAGCACAAAGCGCAGCATCCAATCAGAGTACTGCAGCCTATGGTATTTGTCGCACAGGAGATATTTAAATTGAGACATGGCACTGCAAATGTAGCATAAGAGGGAGAGAGTTAGTGAAGATATGTTGTAACTTGTAGCTATTTTATTTTGTTTTATTGGACTTGATTAAAATAGTCTCAGTGAGTTAAGCGGATGACAAGGAAACAGCTTACCAAGACTAAGCTGCTTTTTGTAATGAACTATTTACATCCATCTCTTTTTTCGTTTGTTTTAATTTTCTGTTACACCAGACTGGCTAATTGGGTTTCTGCTATCTTTAAGGAAGCGGTGTGTCTCATAGAGCTTCACACTTCAACAGAGATATAACTCTTAGTTTGCCCATCACAAGCATGTAGGGTGTGTCTCTGCCACCAAAGTCATTGCAAATAATTAATATATGATTATATAATTAATATAATCATAATGACTTTATATAATGAGCTATTGAGTCAAAGCACCTTGTATTTGGCTTTTTTTCAGTCATGGTGTAAATTCATTGACTGTTTCAAATGTAGCCTTGTGACACCATTTATGCTTACGCATGTGTTGTTGGATCATATTTGCAGTAGTGGCATTACTATAAGCCTTCAACTTATGTGTGAAAACTACTGTAGCCTAAAGATCATTCTACACACACATTTTGTTATAACCCTATGAAACACTGTATATGTTGAGTTTAACCTTGTACTTACACATATTTACACTCTTGACTTGCCTGGTAGCCTGTTGGTTGCAAGGTAATAACTGGAAACTGCACAACCTCTGGCTCAGTTATGACTTTAGACTCTTTTTGTTTGTTTTATTTATACTTTGTAACTTTTGTGCAATGAATTTCTCCATGGCATGAAGTGTGTTCAGAGTTATGTATGTGCATGTTGAACACCATGCTTTCACCATCATTCGCTTGCTACTCAGCAAAAACATCACTATATAGACACAAGTATGCAGTAGTGTGCCTTCACCAAATACTAAATAACCTTGTGTCTATTCTTCAACAGATTCAGTCTGAAAACCCGCTGGACAACCAAATCAGATCAAAAGACAGTGTTTACCGACTCCCTGTACCTGTTTGTGTGTGGTCTGTCTTCCCCACACTGCACTGAAGCTCTGGTTGAAGTTACCAGAGCCTCTGGTATAAAAAACATTCAGAGTTGGGTCAAGAAGCGACAAGCCCTTGTTCTGAATTTACTGAAATCTCTGTGTCAAAACAACAATCTGACTGGACCAAAGGTAGAATATAAGAATAAGGCCTGAGTTATGGAAGATTGAATTTTTTTTCAGTCTGTTCTGTTCTGATCTGTCATTCTTACATTTTGACAGATATTGCAACTTTGTCGCTGTGTCCAGGAGAGCCAGGACCACCAGCTGGCTAAGCAGGTCATGACTGTGAGACCTACTTTGGAGCTGCGCAACTTCTGGCTATCACCTAATGATATTGATGCTCTAGCTTTTGTAGTTAACTCAGTAGGTGATAGTGGCATTGGAATCGACTTCAGAGCATGCTCAATGGAGCTGGAGTGTTTAGATGCCCTTTCTAGATGCCAGTATATTCACTACCTCAGGTAAATGGACATACACATGGAAAACAGTAATTATCACAGATTCATGAACATGATTTGAAGCATACAACATTATTTGGTAAAATTTCTGAACGTGGAATAATTCATTTGTAATAGTTTTATGAACTGAATTTGATCAACATATTCTACCCACAAAAAGTTATAGCTATACAGCTAGTGTAAAAAGTTAACTGATTTTCTATGAATGTGGGGCATTTTAGTAGAATCGCGGTGATAATTTCTTCCTGTAAGGCAATTTATTGAAAGAAAAATGAACAACAGTAGTGGGTATACCGCAACATAAAAGCATCAACATCTCATCATGTCTACATGTGAACAATATGATGAAGAGGACTGCTCATACACAAGCAGTGTATGAGCAGTCCTTGAGGAAAGACATTTAGTGGCCGATTCATGTGTCAGGCACTTGTTTTTTTTGTTTTTTTTTAGTTAATCACCTTGTCAGACAAAATCATGTTGTGCAGATAGTACTTCAACAATGAAAATGTGTATATTTGCTATCAAAATTTTAGATGAAGTCAAATTAAGTTGAAGTGTAAATGTTATTGTATATTTTTGGGTTGGGACTTCATTTAACAAGCCTATTATACATACTTTTTTCTGAGTAGGGTTTAACTTTTGTGTGAGAGTGATGCTGCTTAGGGGCATTTTGAAGCTGTCATTGTAGAACAAGGAAATGCTGAGGTGAATAGTGTTAGGCTGTCAAGAATGTGAAACCTTGTGTTTGGCCATCGGACGTTTAAAGAGGGACTGAATTGCAGGGTGAAAGTGAGTGTGGCTCCGGAAAGAGTTACTGCTTGCCTTTGACATTCCTCAGCTGACAGTGTTGGATGACTCCTTCCAACAGGTGGTCAGTCAGTTGCAGGGACTGGCCACCTGTCTGATCCATAATTGTAAAAGATTATTTTTCATCTGACCAAGTAGAAGGAGAATGGTTTCAAACATGTATTTATTTACATGCTACTTATAAGATCGACTTATAAAGCTGTGAGCTCCCGCTGTACAGATTGTAAAAAATAGCAGCATGTGGGATACTTTAGAATATATCGTGCATTTTACTTAGATCAGAGTAAAGAATTCACTGACGCTGCACTGCTTAAACATTTCCGTGGCTAATAACAGGGATCACGCAATATCCCATTCACAGTAACAGTTATATTTACAAGTAAAAGTCAGACGACACAAGTAGGGGTCTTTGTACATGCAGCCAAATAATTAGTCTGGATTTTATAAAAGATTTCATGCAAGTAATATTGATAACATTTTATTCATCATAAAACTACACGTCAGTTAGTTCCTCCCGCCATCAAATGGCAACTGTTAAAGGTGATTAATCATCACTGCAGTGGATACAAACTGCCTTCATCCATACAAAATAGAAACTTGTTGAATAAAAACATCCATTGTCAGCATTATGCACTTCACTGTGATTCTAATCTCATTTTTAGCCAGAAGAAATTTCTTGATTCTGGCCTGTGCTACCTTGTTAGCTTAATGAACTACCCACGCTCTGGCAAGTGCATGACTGATCTATGATGTGTTTGGGGTTTGTTTTTTATTTTCTTGTGTGTTTTGACCAAACAAAATAACATAGAGACAGATGTTAAAAATTAACAAAAGCGGTCTATTTCTGAATGTCGTCTTGAATTGCAAAAGTTATTGTTAAAAAAGAAGTCGAGCCCAGAAACATCTTGCTTTAAATCGGCAGCTCAATCATACCCCACACATTTTATTAATTTTCTGTACGAGTAAAAACATGCAAAACTACTAAAGAACTAATCTTATGCCCATGAAGGCAATAAAAGTAATGGAGATGAAAAACAAGTTGAGACCAGTAGCAGATCTTGTAAGCAACTCTGGTTTTGCTTTATATCTATGAAACAGTGGAGGCATGTTTCATTTGTTTCCATGTGTGATGTTGTCTAGCAGCATGACAACCACTTCTTCAAACTGCCAAGAAGTCATATCTTCTGTAGATAACATCTGTGGCTCTGAAAAAAGGCCACTGCTATTTATTCCTAAATCAGCAACTCTTGAGTAATACTATAAAAATGTAATTCCTACACAAACACATCTTATTCTGCTTTATGAGGCCAACAAGCTAATCTAGCGGGGAGAAAATTTTAAACTGAAAGGGATGACCACAAACTCTTTACGGAAGAACCACAGGTTGACACCAAGTGACTCCAAACACTGGCAGACTGAGACTGGGGTGAAGTGCACGGCAAGAACAAGTTTAATACAGAAATGAGGTCCCACATCTAGTCATTTTACAGTTAGATGGAGACCCGGAATGGCCTACAGGCCACAGCTGTTTCACACTAACAGTTAAATATAGAGGAACATTTAAGCAAGGCTGGAATCAGACATGTCTTTGTGAAGGATGCTTTAGTAAAGGCATACAAAATTATCCAAAAAACCCTTATGCTAAGAGTGCGCCCCAACTCTGAGGATTGCAGCAGGACAATCCGCTATGGCACACAGCCGGTGGGGGGGTAAAGGTTTTGGATAGAGAATCACCTAGGCTGTAATGGCCAGCCCAGTCTCCAGATCTGAACCCTGTTAAAACATATGGAATTCCATGAAAAGAAAAATGGATGTTCACAAACCATCAAGCAAAGTTAACCAGTTTAAGCGAGGTCTCTTATTTTTTGAGAGTTGTGTAGGATTCGATGATCTAAACAAAGTAGCATTAGTAAATATTTATGACTACACACATGGAATATTCAGAACATTATAAACACTAACAGGTAAAATAATGCTGCTCAACTTCTTTACTACTGGAGAAAATGGGTCCTATTTCCATACTCACCATCTACCTATGCACTTTAGCAGACCAGTTAACTCCACATGGCAACAATATTCTCCCACAGTAGCAGCCGTCCCCCCCCCCCAACCCCGACTCCACAGGGCCAATAATAGTAACTAAAGTCTGAGGTGTTTACTGGTCTCAAAACTCCTTAGATGTCAAGCAGATGGGATTTAATGGCTTCCGTGGGAACTAACTTCAATCCACACACTACTCATTACCAAATAGTCATCCATCCCAGACTGGTGTGATTTCATTATCATCATATTATGATAAGACATTAATTACATTTACAACAACTATTTATGTGCATTGAAAATGTAGGTATTAATTTTGTGAGTGTATATATAATACATAATGCATTTTTATTAATTGTCACTTTTCAGTTTCCGCAGTCGCAAGTATGGGGATAAGTTTGCAGAGAAGCTGTCCTCTGTTTTGCCTGAATTCAGAATCCTGAGAAAACTTGAGTAGGTTTCACATTTTTGCCATGAACTGTAAGAAATGTACTCAAAGTGACTTTCCTCTGGTTTTCCAACAACAGTAACCGACTCATTTGATCTTTACCTTCACAAGGTTTTGTGGTGCCAGTCTGACTGCTGCAGGGGCAGCTTGTTTAACATCTGGTCTACAGAACTGTCCTCACATCACTAATATCAAGTATATTTTCAGATTTTAACTTATGCAACATTGAAGTTTTAATATGTTTTTGAAGCTGATAATGAGATCATCTAATCTTTGGAAATAATAAAACCAACAGAGTCGCTTGGCTAATATTATTTTTCATGATTTAGTCTTAGTGACAACAATCTGCAAGATGAAGGAATCAGACACATAACTCAAACGTTCCCCAAACTGCAAAGCCTGGTCTCTGTAATGTAAGTTCACACTTTCCAAAGACTGCAGATTTTTAACATTTTAGCTGAGTTCTGCTACTTTTAGCATTTGTATGCTTACATTTTCATGTGTTTGTGTGTGCAGACTGGGACGAAACAACACTTCGCTTAAAGCAGTGGAATATCTCCTGCATGAAATGCCTTCATGTTTGAACATCCAACACATTCATGCAGAGTATGACTACACACATAGATTCACATAAATTTAATCGAACAATGTAATTCAAACACGTTCATAGTCTGTTTTAAATCACTTTTCAGAGGTTAAACGTAACAGCCAGACGACCTATATTACAACATATCAACACATTTACAGGTTATTCTTATATGCGACAGGAATAAATTCAATTGAATTTACTGTAGATTACTACTTTTTAAAATGAGTATCAATCATAGGTTTGAGCCTATAAATCTCAGCAGATTAACATGAATTAATCATCTCAACAGTAAACAATGACACTGTGATGCACACTCATGATAAACATGTTTTCTCTCTGTTTTTGCAGTGGGGTGAAAGAAATAACAATAACTTTCTCTCAAAAATCTGAAGTAAAAAGGTGAGTTATGTGATTGGATGAAGCTAATAAAACAATTTTGATTTACCATTTCATCTAGATCACCACAAGAAGAAAGCAATAATATAGTATAAAAAGAAGTAAAAGTTCTTAAACATTTGTCAAAAAGTTCTAACCTTGATGTATATTTTCTCCCCTCTGTAGTCATAAAGTGAAGCTTGAACCAGCAATCAGGTAAGATCCTACAAAACAAGTTTCTTATCATGTGTTGGACAGCTTTGCAAAGCTTGGATGTTTTGCCATTTTTTATGGAATTTTACTCCTTTGAGGTTAAATGGATGTAAGCTAAACCATTTCCAAGAGTTTCTGGAAATGAAATAAACTCACATTCTGTTAGTTAAGAATTGATAAATGATAGACTGGAGAATATATTTAATTACTCCTAAATGGAAATGACAGAGTTGCAGCATTATTATTACATAGACTTATATTGAAATTAGCCGGTGATAAAAGTGGATCATTTTACATCCATAAGATCAGCGATCACCATCACTGACATCGCAATCAGAGCCATAATGCAGGGAAAGAAGTAGAAATGGATGTGAGTCACTACTTGATTAGTGGAGCTGTATTGGCTATTGGCTATTCATAATTTATCGTTTTTATAAGTGTAGTTGTGTTTTTTTTTTTTTTTTAGCTTGCTGAATCAGAAATGGAGCAAGTCTGAGATGACAAACATAGCCAAGTCATTGACTAACCTTCCTGGCCTGACGGTCCTGGAGTAAGTAATCAGAATAATCTAAATAATGGTTTTATTTTCTACTCTGACAGCACACTGGTGTTTTCTCAGTAAAGTTATATGTTTGTGTTATACTATGTCTGTATTTACTGTAGTCTGTCCGGAGGCCAGTGGGACGAGGACATTTTAAGAACACTGGCTGAGTTTGTGCCAAAGTTCAGCATCACTGAACGGATCATGTAAGGCTGAAATACACAACGCGTACCACAAAGACGAATGACACAAATTGCGCTTTGCAAATACCTACTGTTATACCTTGATACGGGGAAATAATCACAACCACATTTAGTGCAAATTATTACAAAGGACTAAATATGAACATCTGAGTGAAAGATTCTGTAAACTCAATAAAACTTCTTCCCTCAGCTTGAATGGCAGCTGCTCCTCAGTGGAGTGTGTGGTGACTCTGACTGCTTTGCTGGCTGTCTGTCCTGTGATGGAATTGCATATCAGGTACAAAAACACATGTGATGGATGCACCAGCTACACCGTATACTGTATACATGTACTGACATTATGATTGAATTAGCTTAAAGGTATAGATTATTTCAGTCAATTTATGAAGCATACAACCAAATTTAACTAAAAGTTAACATCATCTCTCATTTAGTTTACTTTTTTTTTTGTTTGTTTTGTTTTTCTGTTTCAGACTGCAGAGTCCGGTCCAAGTGTCAGTAGTTTTCCCTAACAAGGCAGAAAAACCTGTCAGTGAAATATCCAAAAAACTCTGGTTTGTATACAGTTATTATTTTCTACATCAATGCATTTGAGACCAGAGGCTTTAAAAGGACCTAGTTAGAATTTGATGCAGAGATAAAAAGTTAAAAATGTTCTGAAGTGATAAAATATTTTCCTCTTCAGCAAGGATGGTTGGCTAGGAGTGTTTGGCTGGTTGCTGAATCTTGTTGACATTGTAAAACTGTTGCTTCTGCCAGTCTCAGCTGCTGTAATCTGCTGCCAGCTGACTTCGAGAGAGTGTGGAGAAGTTTGGGAACCTCTTCTGGTCTCACTGTGCTGGAGTAAGATACATGAGAACATTTAATCTGCACACAGTCAGGACATACACACACATATTTGCAGCTCTTCAACTATACCTCAGAAACTCACTTTTTCCTATAAATGTATACAATTGCCAGTATTTTCTGATGCTGACTTTGAATTGGCCTTGAGAAACATCAGTGTTCTCATGTTGAACTGTAATATTCTTATGTGCTCCTGAAAATGGCTCTTTATTTTCAGCTTATCCTATAACCGTTTGGGCAACAAAGGTCTGAAGAAGCTGTTGGATGTCCTGCCTTGTCATAGCAAAATTCAGGAAATTAAGTAAGTTTACGAGTTATAGCAGCTTGTTGAGAAGGAAAAAAGTTATCTTTATAGCAAAATGGTATATCAGAAATAATTTATAAACACATCCTGTTGCAGAACTTCCAACATTTTTATGTTTACTAACTTCCTAATGTTATAAAAGGACTCTGTGGTGTTGTTAAATAGGCAAACTAAGCTGACATCAGCAGACGGCCAATTTTATTACCAAACTAGTTCCAAACAATATGCCTACCTTTGCAACTATGTTTATCTTGAAACATTAATCTGTTTGAACGCCCCCTTTCTGTTTTGTTCTTTCAGTGCCAGTAACAATGACATCACTATGAATGGAGTGGTCATGCTGGCAGGTGCTTTATGCTCCCATAACACCCTGAAACACATTCACACCAGGTAGCTTTTTTTAGCAGCTTCAGAGAACAACTGTTTTACTGTGGCAGCTGATAAATGCTATCAAATATTGTGTTTATCTTGGTGTTCTTTTATTTCTCAAGCAATGGAGGCTCTGAGCAGGTGATTCTAAAGTTCAGCCCTAAACAAAGGTAGTAAAGCTAAATTAGATCTGTGAAACTTTCCATACATCTGAATGTGACCACCTTTAGCTAGTTCTGCTTCCATTTCTCTCTTCTCAGTAAGCAGATAAAGATGTTCAGGTAAACTGTTAATGTTTTCATTCTAATTTCAGACTTCTTTATAGCACTGAAGGCAATAACTCACTGAAAATTATTCTTTGGTGTTTTTGTAGGATAAACAACAGCAACCTCCAACCAGTTAATGTAACCGACGTATGCCGCAAACTGGTCCCATGTCAGTTTCGTCTGGAGTTAGAGTGAGTTAAATTATTGTGTATGTATACAAGTTATTTAATGCTATAACTGTAAAGTTATATGTTTATATTTCTGTGTCTCAGGTTCCTTCACTGTTCATTTGCTGATGGAGCGTTTGACAAACTGCTCAAAGTGTTGCCAACAATGTCTTCACTGAAAAGACTCGAGTAAGAGACGCACATACGTAAATCTGATTCAATTATACAATTTTATGCAAATGATTTAATGATGTTACGGTTTGGAATGACAAGAATTTTATCAACAGATATTTTATTTAGGGGAATTTCTGGACTATAGGCAATTTGAATGCTACAGTTTGAAAATTGATGCAGCTGATTTATTTATTTTTTATGAGGTAACATCTTAAGGGGCTGTGTATTGATGAGAACATCATGAGCCCAGGAGGTCATTTGCCTCAAGAAGAAACGTAAAACTGAGGGAGACAATGAAAGAGAGACAGAAAGTGTGACGAAGTTATTCTGAAACTGCCTAATTCTGACAGTGATCGTGGTGAGCTGGAGAAAGATGAAGATAGCGATCAGTGAATTTTCTGGAAGGTTTCAATGTAACCAGCTGTTACATTCACTGTTCAGAAAAAACAGAATAAAAGTGGAAATAAAGTCCATCCATCCATCCATCTTCTACCGCTTATTCCCGAACGGGGTCGCGGGGGGGCTGGAGCCAATCCCAGCTA
>JBAMHX010000011.1:5170620-5199021 GCA_037177515.1 Pseudomugil tenellus
TATATATACACTTAAAACCTCAGCCCAGGCAGAAGTTATGTGTACATGTGTCTGTCTATTAGCAAAAACTACCCAAAAGAAATCATTTTAAGGTGTATTTATATGTGTTATGCATTATTTGAGGGGGGTGAGGGGGGGGCATTAATTTTCTTCAGGTATATAATCCTATGACTTGGTAGAAGTCTGTGTTCTCTATGCTTCTGTTCAAACATAAAGTCAGGAAGAAGACTACCAGAACCTAGTTTAAAAGAGGAAGACTACCAGAACCTAATTTAACCCGTTCAGCACAAAATCACTGTTTTAAATGCAGTGGTCATCCTGGCTGTACTTGCATCTATAATGTTTTTCTGAGTAGATGCATAAAACTCTGACCTCTGCTGTGTGTTTTAACTTAGCTCTTCACCAACATCATCTATGATCTGTAACTCAATAATTATGAAGCTGGGATGTTGAGCTATTTGAGGATAGTGCATCACAGTGGGCGTGTTCGTTTCACCACAGGGTTGAGCGTGTAGTTAATGTGTTCTCCCCTTAATGTTTCTTTTCAAATGTTTTATTTCTGATAAACCAGGAAAAAGGTCCTAAACATACAGAAACACTTCACTGTAACCGTTCCCAGTATTAACATTAAAACTATTTACTTGGAAACCTTTAAATTTGCTTAATTGAAATGATATTTTTAATTTAAATGATGGTGTTTATTTAGGTGTAAGTGTGTAAATCTGCATGTGTTTATTTCATCTAGCCTGGAGTGCAACAGTGTGAGCATTTGTGGCGTGGAGGCTCTTGTTGGTGCATTAAGGTCCTCCCCGACTCTGCAGTTCATCAGGTAAACTCTGAACACAACTGCAGCTCATATAGTCACCTGTATATGTTCTGGGATCTAACGTGGTTGCATATTCATTCTTATACTGAACATATTTTCCATTTCCGGCATTTAGACTGTGGAAGAACAAAGTGTCAACAAGCGATGCTAATAGGCTTCATCTGACAGAGAAAAGGCTAAATTTCTCGTCCACCCTACTATGACCTGTGTGGAGCATCAGTGGAGTAGAAGCACGTTTGAATAATGAATAAAGCAGAACTACTGCATTTGCATATTTTCACACTTTGGCACCCCTTAACAAAGATTAATTCAGCTTGCCTCTTTTCTGCGCTCTCTCTCCACCCACTACGTCAGCACATCTCTTCCTCTGTCTCTTATTGTTTTCCTCGCTTGTTCTAATAACGTCCTTCCATTTCTTTGCTGAATCAGTTGTAAATGTTTGATTACAAGTGTTGAAATCCAGTTGCTGCCTTGTGACACAGTGCAGTAAAGCAAAACACAGCTGTCACATGAAAAAAACAGATGTAAGGTGTGGTCTTTCAGCCTCGAGATGCTGCAGGGCAACAGTGGCTCCAGGAATGTGCATACTGAAAGTTTGCATGCCATCAAAATGAGTCACAAGAAGAGTTTTAGGAACTGCTGCTTTCAAAGAATTACTCAACTTGTCGGCGTATAAGCTTTCATCAGTAAACTGCTGCGATATTTTAGCACTCTCCTTTCACCAATGTGCTATTTTCCACACCCACTGTGGCAATCAATACGTTGGTGTATTAGAAATATTACATCTGCTGTGTGGAGTTATACATAATGCACCACTGATGGTCTTCCTTCTACATGAAAAGGAAAAGGAGGAGAAGTTCTAATCTGCTATAAAACCACTGAAACTAAAGCATTTTAAAACCACAAAATATTAAAGTTACAAAAAAACATAATATATGGAATTGATTTAAAACAACATTTATTTAAGTAAAATCTTACAGATAACAGTAGGAGTTAGATTATTGTGAGCTCGTAGATGATAGATAAGAAAGAAAACAAACCCAAACTACTTTACGACCAGAAACCACTTTAACATTTCACCAAGTTGCAGAAAATAATTCCTTGAAATGATGAAGCACCTTGTCATTTAACGAGTCACTTTAAATTTGAGGATGTTTACTAAAGTTAGAGGCCACATAAGTGAAAAGACAATCATGACTCCCAGTAAAAAAGTTTGCTACTCTGCTCATATTAGGTTGTGGTCTCTATTGTAACTCAACAAGTATTTCTGCAGTGTGTCGGGAAAAAGTAGGAATGATTAGTTTTTTGTAATTATTTATGTTCACACTGAGGTTGAATGTTAATTAAAAACTGTTGTTGTTTTTGAGATTCTTTATTTGACAGTGTGATGTTTATACTGTCGCTTCTCCAATGTATGCACCTTATTGTAACCTTTACTTTGTTGTTTTCAGGCAGCTTATTGTCAGTAAAATAGAATGTAAATACATCTTTTCATTGTTTTATTTGTTAAGAAACTTAACTAATACATTTTAGGTTGTTTTCTTCTTAACTTTGTTCATTTGGACATTTGATTTTGTGGATATTTTGTTCTGACGCTGTGTACTTCATTAAAATAATTCCTCAGGTTTTTCCTTTTTATTTAAATATCACAATAAAAAATATTTTTCTTTTAAAGTCTGAGTTTGATTTTAAGTGTTATCATTACTGTTGTTTCCAGTAGAAAAATATAATGTATATTTAATTAAATATGTTAACAGAACACAGATTCGCCTGAACTTATTTGAAATATCACAGTGCTTGTTCACTTTTTATTCTAACAGAATACTACTTTACCTTTTCTGATAGAATACAGGTGTAGAATAAAAACAAAAATTCAGTCTGCCAGTCTCAATCCTCTAGAAATATGTATATGGTAAAGTTAGTGTATGAATTTCACTTTTTTAAAGTAGCTACAGAAAAATGTTACTTAGTTAAAAAGCAAACTTGCTAATTGCAAGTCCACAGCTGAGAGATGTCCAAAAAACAGAAGAACTCAAAGTGAAGCTTTCTGAAAACAGAAATGTTGCTCAAAATGTTGAACACAGCAAACAGGTATCGCACCTGGAAGCAAACAAAGCAGTGTGAGGCGTTTTCATGTCCTCTGCAAAACCAGAATGTTCATGGCATCACTAATACAGTCACCCCCTTACACAACAAATACATTTAATAGTTTTAGTTTTTAACGAACATCGAATCATTTCTCATTTTAAACAAAGACAATAGTCTACTAAACTAAACCAGTTTTATTTCTCTTTGGGGATTGGTGGAGTATTTTTCCATTTGATTTATAATTATACTGTTTGTTAGCATCGACTTTCTGGAGAAGAACTCAGGCTATGTGCATGTATGTGCATCATCCTGGTAACAGAAACAGCTGCTGAACTCTTGCAGGAGTTTCATTTATTTTCACATGGCTCCCTCTAGAGGTCAGATGTGGTGATGAAAATGGATTCAGTTCTAACGATTGATTACGGCTATAGCCACCCAAACCCCAATAATAATAATAAAAATTTTAATTAATTATAATACTGTGCATTCGTAGGTACATCTCAGACCCTGACCACATATAAGATTAGAGTAAAAACTTTTTTCACCATTGCAACAGCATAGACAACAACAATGAATATATTTTTCATTATATATGCAATTATTATGACATAATAAGTATATTATTTTATATACAATCATTATTATATTAAATTGATTATATTATAATGATTAATAAAGCTTTTCATATAAATAATACATTGATGACACAAATCTGTCAAAAAATGTGCTGGATCCAATTATAAAAGCAAACACATGAAAATACTAATGCTTGTTTTTGTATGATTAAAATGTTTAATCGATGTAGTTTGGAACAGCAGAGATACTTTAAAATTTTTTATGTGTAATTTCATCCTCACTAAATATATCACAGTCTGAATAGAAAACATGTCTGTTCTGGAAAGATACATGTATTTTATTTAAGGTTAAATATTTGATTTTGTTGCCGAGTTAGAGACAGATTGGCTTAATGTAAGCAACATTTAAATAATGAAAGAAGAACTTTCCAGAAACATGTAACATTTATTCTGGAATTTATAAAATCCTTGGTCTTGGGACCAAGAAATTCCTGGTTGTAGTACTGAAAAGTACGCAGCACTGTGCATAACTAGTCAAGCTGTTATCAGTAAGTATACAGTGGTCCTGTATTCATGTCTTCCATTAAAGAATGGAATAAGAAATCATGCATAATCACTCAAATAGCTGGAGACTAAAAAAAGCAAAGACAAAACTGTCCTGAACAAATTAGAGCAGTTTGCTGATGAGCAGTGGACCAAAATACCTGCAGGCAAGTGTAGAATTCTGTTTGAGAGTTACAGTTACAGTTAGTTTACAAGGGATATAAACTAAATGATCTGATAATCTTTCTTTGTTTTTAATATTTAAAACAACTTTTCAAAAGGAATCTTGTTATTTTAATATTTTTTTTTTGCAACATTTACTTTTTTCTGTGACAGCTGTTTTTTTTAATCTTCTTTAAAATAAAAGTGAATTAAACTGTGGAATAACTTTGCAAAAGGCAATTAATTACAATAACCACTTAAAATGTTTGAAATCCAACTCACATTTTATTTTTAACTGCATCTCAGAGAAAACATATTTTCCACACATATATTTGAAATAATGATAGCTACATGTTGTCAGAAATTATTTTAAATAAAACTCAAAGTCAAAAATATGTAAAATAGAAGATGCATTGAAAGAAAAAAGGAAAGGAAACAATTCTTACAAATATGTTTACATTTAATATATTAAAGACAGTTAAAAAGTTATTGCATGTATGTCAAGTTCGTTTCTCACCATGCATTTGCTTACAGTGAAGAATCTCCATTTTGTCACCTAACAGGAGAACATTTAAATGACGTGGTCTGAAATTATTTGAAATCTTGATAATTGATTAAAAAAATTAATATGTTTTTATATAATACTTCATAAATACTCTGAAGGGATTTTAATGTGTGAAGAACAAAGAAGCAAGTGGGTGGCAGTGTTTTCAGAACCATCACCTGCCTGCTGACCTAACTTGTCCCAGCTGAAAATATTGGAGAACTACAGGTGTGTTCTGGTTGCAGGAGAAATAAGGCAAAATAACACTTGAAGAGATTCATATCTTGTTATCAGTAACTTCACGGCTTTTGAGAAGGAACTGAAAATTCATCGTCCCGAAAGAAAAAAAAAGTTTACAATCAGAAAATGAAGTGCAGTAAATATGGAATACACCAGGTTTACATGCAGTCTGTAATGAAATAAATTAATCATATAAAGTAGATGCGCTTCTTCCGTTTAAAGATTTTTATTTTGAAAGTAAGGATAATTCATTTCCGGTGTAAACTTAATGCCGGAAGTTTGACGAATCTTTGCGCGTGAGCTGCGCTTTTCAGACTGCGCTGTCCAAGCTGCGAAGATGGTTTACGCGCTCGCGCTGTTGCGCCTCTCTGGATACTAAATCACATGTTAAAAATGAAAACTTCAGTTTGAGCTTTTTTTTTTTAGAAGAAAAAGTCAGTTTTAGGGTTTTCTAACCATTTAACTGAGCAGCATATAAACAAATATCAAGTGGAAAACGGCTGAGAAGTCATTTACTCAGGTGAGTCTCACGTTTTCTTTCTCTCTCTCTCTCTCCCCTTTTTTTTTTTGCTTGATGTGCATCCATAGGTACTGAACAGCTGGAGGATGTGTTTGGGGTTTGACAAAAAATAGCTTTTAAGGTGCAAAATCAAACCGGAGTCATGTGCGTTCAAACTGCGGGTTAAACACGGAAGAATGTGGAGAAGCTTTGACATTTATCTGCAAACGATGCATGTGGCCCCAAAAAAACCAACTCACCAGTGGTCACTTCTGATATATGTGCTGATTTTAGCTTGACTCATTTAATTACTGTCCGCACTTCATTGCACTGATCTATAGCACCAATTCCGGACATACAATTACACCTAATATGCGTGCAGTAAACAGGTAAACACTCTTAACTTGTCCTGCAGCGTGGTGACTCATGTGAAGAAGTGTTACTGGGGTGTAGATGCTCCGAGCAGGGTCAGAACCAGTTTAATTGGACTATCTGTGTGCTTCGTATTGCCTCAAGACACACGATGCAACAGTGAGTTTAGTTAAGATGAATTGGGTTTTATTCATCACAACAAAGTCATGCAGTGCACTTTTACACAGTTCACTCCAACGCAGTTCGTTGTAGTCCAATTATAATCCGCTTAAATGAAATCCATAATGTGATTTACAATTTATAATCAGTGTATCTTTATTAAGCAAATCATAAATAATATTTAGCAGGGAAAGCAGGATTCAAGGCACCACTTGGATTGATCATGTTTATTTCAAACATGCACATAGTTAAAACATTACAGGAACTATTGTACTGTTTGAAAGGGGATGGATGAAGCAACGCTTTTTCCAATTACAAGCCCCTTCTCACCCACTCATCACAACCCATCACGACATTATATTTACATTATAATGCAAAAAGGCAATAACACAAAACACTAAAGATGAACAAACTAAACAATCCATTCACACTCGCAAGCACACATGACAAGACAGACCCAAACAGCCAGGTTAGTATCTACCTCACCTGGTGAGAAGGAGAGGAATGCAGGATCTACAAGCACCATGACTCTGATACCTGCTGAGAAAAACTCAAATTAAAGACAATAATTATGTCATGTGTTTTTTAAAGATGTAAGAAACTCTGAGGCACCTTTTTTCCACCAAACATTTCCATGTAGTCGAACAGGGAGACCTGTTTTATTAACCATTTATAGACATTTTAGATTACGTTGCCACAATCCCTGAACAAAAAAAAAAAAGAATTTATTTCTCTTTAGTCACAAATAATAAAAAGCATTAAGTGTGGACCAAAGGTTTAGGAGCAAATGCTTCTGAATCACCTGATAAAAACATTTTCAGTATCTTATTTTATGTGTTTATAACTGTAACCTTGAAATAAACACTATGACTGATGTCATATATCATTTGGATGTTTTGTGCCTGCTGTATACAAAAAAGAAGAAAAAAACATGTCTTTTCTTCTTCAATCACTAAAACACTGATGGGAAAATAAAACCATCCTTTAAGAAGCATATTTGCATCATTTTATGAATTTAAATCTCCTTTGTTGAATTTTTCATCCATTAACTCCAACATGTGTTTGTTAAACCTTCTCTGAGTCATGCGTCATCATAATTATCAGATAAACCACGAGAGAAAAAGCAACACGTGTCAACTGAAATCTGCATTTATCTCATTGTCTGCATGTTTGTTCTGCTCAGGACTCCTGGAAAAACAGTCACCTGATTCTTCATGTTATCTGTAAACACAGTAGGAAACCACAGCCAGTGATTGTGTCATCAGTCCAAACAAGCCTTTTGCATTTGAATGATGAAGTGAATGAAGATAGTGGTATTTTCACTTCATCACCACCACAGTGACATCACAGGAGAGAACAGGAGGAGCGTTGGTTATGACACAGTATCTTAGCAACAGACAGCATCTCTTTAGCGTGCCGCTGTGAGAACAAAACCACCTTTATGGACGCAAGGTGATGTTGATTTGGCCCTAAAGCTGCTGGGAAATAGTTGTTATTGACAGCAGACACCTTAAATCTAGTCAAACAGCGAGTCAGCTTGCGTTAATGGGTGTTTCCTTCTTGTGCGTCCATGCTCGCCTAAGTTCTCTGGTTTGGCCGCACATACAGGGGACTGCAGGTGCGTGTGGTTTGTATTGTTTAATCTGAGGGTTGCATACCCTGGGCCGTATATTCTGGACTTTTTTGTCCCTTTCAGTGTGTAATTTTAGTCTTACAGGATCATTAGTCTGATTTAGCTGCAGTCTTGAGTGGCTTTCAAACCACAGGTGACTTGCTGTAACTGGTGCTGATTGATTAATCAGACTTAGTTGCAAACTTTCTTCATGTCTTGCTGCACATTATGTAAGACTGAAAAACATTACCTCATTTCAACAAATGCTACATTCTTTTGCACCTTTATTTGGTTATAATCTGGCTCTTTTTGCACACACACACATACACGCACACACACAGTGTGCTGCCAGCATCTTAGCAGCAATGTTTCCTGTAATTTAGTATTTTTGTCAGATTTCAGTGAAGACAAACACGACGAAATGTCCTGGAAAGTTAAAGGTTTTTATTCTGGACACTCCATTGTTTTTCTAAAATGTCCTCATGTATTCTTTTTCTCACTACCAATGTAGTTGAATCAGATTGCCTAGAATATTTTGTTTATGTTGTATTTTATTATAATAAAAGTCAACATATCAAACATATTTTTCTTATTTATTAGTATATTTATTGATTTATAACAGGAATCATGGGGAAATGAATGCAAAACAACCATATCATCATGCTTCTATATAGAAGTTTTGTATTATCACTAAAAAAATTTTTTTTCACACTCCATAAAAAAATGATTAAATTCAACAAAATATCTTGTACGTATTGCAGACAAACACAGAAATAAGTAAAACAAAGCTGAGACGAAGATATTTATATTTTAGCATGACTATAACAAAATGCAGCATCCCATGCAGAATTAAAGTAATACACACTTATTTCTGCATGGGTTGTAGTAAAAGTTAAAACAGTTGTATAGAAATGAAAAATAATTATGATTTAATAGAAAGCATTACCAAACTATGTGTTCTGTGAAGGCAAACGTTAACGTAAAAGAAAAACCAGGTCACTTTTTGGATAAATTGACTGATTATCATCATCTGTAGGATTAATATTATATTTCTGTTGCTGGTGTTATTATCCCCGTTTGTTCTTTATTTTTTAGTTAAACTTGTCTTAAAGTTCAGGTTCAGTATTGTGTTGTGTTTTCTTCACTTTGCCCACTGCTGCAGACTACAACCTGCTACTTGTTTAGTAATTAACTCCTTCCATTCATACGAGTCATGTGTGTTAATCCAGAAAAAACCTCTGAAACTTGCACACATGAAATCCACAAACAGCAGATTAACACACATCGTTGTACATGAGCCCCAGTTCCCTTTTCTGCTTACCAGTTCCTTGTCTTTCCATTTGTGGTTGTGTCTTTATAGCTGTTGGTGAGCAGATGAAAGCACTGAATCTTCCCAGAGGTTTGGAAAATGGCTTCATGTGTACACAAAGCCACCTGAAGGCCAGAGTGTATGAAACTCGCTCTGATGTAATGCACGGGATGCTGCAATTTGTTTCAGTCATACTAAAATATAAATACATCTGTCTCAGCTTTGATTTACTTATTCATGTATTTGGCTGGATGGATATAATAAACTGGGAAGTATTTTATTTGTTCAAAGCCACCATTTGGCCAAATTTGTGTTATCGTGTGGCGTCATGTAGCATGAGGAGTAATATCTGTGTTCTGTGATTTGTTTAATCAAGCAGATGATATAAAAGTGTTTATTTAAACCAGAAGAATTACAGAAACACTGCGTATTTCTATGCAGCATCTATGTCATCTGTCTTTTAGCTTCGTTTTAAAGTTTTAAAACAGCATTCAAAGTCCCAGACCACAGGACTCTGCAGTAGCACGGCGGCATAGTGGTTAAAACTGCCTCACAGAAAGAAGGTTGCAGTTTCGAGTCTCGGTTGGGGGGAGGGTTGAGCAGTGGCCTTTCAGTGTAGAGTTTGCATGTTCTCCCCCGTGTTAGTGTGGCTTTTATTCCGGCTTCCTTCACCATCCAAACACATGCATGTTAGGTTGATTGATCACTTATCACATGTAAGTCGCTTTGGAAAAAAGCATCTGCCAACTAACTGAAGGATATCTCCCCAGTCAGCATTAATGGAAATGCTGAGTTTAACCAGTTTGCTGCAACTAAGCACATTTTCTTTCCAGAAACGTGCCACACGGAGGTTCTTACACTGACATCCAGGTTGTTGCGGCTCGTTCTATTTCTGCTGCTGTGATTTCGTTCCACTGATTTTCTGCTGTTTTTCTTTTCTTAAGGTGACAGCGGGTGTGAGCTCAGATCATGGCCTACACACTGGGCTCGGCACCCAGTGGTCAGACCCGTAGTGTCGGACCTCAGCACTGCGTCACTCGGGTTGAGCTGTCCGTCACTGCTGCCAACTTGCTGGACCGAGATGTAGCCTCCAAGTCAGACCCGTTCTGTGTCCTCTTTCATGAAGTGGATGGAAACTGGGTGGAGGTACAGTAACAACGGGGGGAATGATGGGATTAACGGATGTGTGGATGCAGGATGATGAGGGAAAGACTGAACTATGACGTGTGTTTGTTTTCATGGAGCAGTCGGTAAACTCACAACCAGCAGAGCAGAGTGATATATGAACGTTTCAATCCTGATTCTTCTACATTTGTTTCAGCTGAAAGAAGGCAGCGAGAAGAGGATAAAATAGAAGCAGGGCTAAATTTATTCTAGCAAAGGAAACGAGTGGACGATTTTGTTTGTAATCATTGCTCCTCTGCAGGAACTGGCCTATAGGTTGTGAACCAGATCCAAACTCATGATGTCTTGACCATCTGGCATCAACAATGACATGCTGGGCCCAGAAAAATGTTGCAAAATTTATGAGCTTTATCTCACGAATACTGCAGAGAGCTCGTCATAGCAGCAAGGTTGGAATGTGTTTCCACAAGTCAACCTTAAATGAGGGTTTACTGATGGCATCATAACCCGAGTTACGGTTTCTCAGTGGGGGCTGTGATGCAGGAGCAGGTACGGTTGTGAGGCATTTTTAAATCCAGAAAAAAGGAAAACCCCAAGAGAAGAGAATGAAGGGACAGGATATTTGAAGAGATTTTAATATTTAAAGGCAATAACTTTGTTTAGGTTTCATGATTAAACCGGAGCAATGTTGTGCTGTTTGGGTGAGCACGTTGCTGAGGGACTGGGATTCATGTCAACTGAAGTGATCTGCAAAAAAAAAAAAAAAAAAAAAAAAAAAAAAAGGAAGAAAAAGATTGAATAAAGGAGAGATTTTTAGCAAATAGACTTTTTAAAACTCATTACAGATCATTTATGGTATATTGTGTTTTTGCGGCATCTTGAGAAGAAACTGAACAATTCAGAGATATTTGGTGGAGCAACAAGTACGAAAACGATGACATACAGAGAGTCCTTTTTAAAAAAATCATTAGTCTGTGTTGTGATTAAATAAATGGAAAATACAGTTTTGTTCTTGCAAAATCAATACAACGTTTTGACGGTAAAAATAAACGTCCTGTTTAACTGCATGTGTGTTGAACCACAACATCAGCTACTGAGGCAGGTTTTTGGAGTCATGTGTTCGGCTTTGACTCAAAACACCACAGTTACATGTCTTCCTTCCAAAACAATGTCGAGCTTAAAGACTGAATTTTTCTGGGTTTAAAGAAGTAATCAAAATAGTTTGAGTGAGTTTTTCCCATAAAAACCAGAGGAATTGCTTCATCGTTCCTGCAGGAGTTACAAAAATGGACACATTTATATGTTAATATGAATTCTACTTAAACAAGAAGACCTTACACGTCCTAACATAGCTAATCAGAGTTGCTTTCTACTGTTTTCGGATTCATTTTTTATTATCATACCTTCTGCTCTGTAATGCTTTGAGATGATGAAGCAGAAAGAAGATGATCATCACATATCCACACCTCTGTGATGTGATCTAATGTGTAGGTGAGGCATGATCAGGCTGAGACAGCCGACTCAGATCTTAACTCACCATGTGATCACTTGTTGAGTCGACACTGTTTCTTTACACTGTTGTGGGGGGAAAAAAATCACCTTGATGCTCAAGTTGAAGATGCACAAGACGAAGATGAGGATGAAGTTTTTCTGCGTGTAGGATGCAAGGATCAGCTGGTCAACAGGGCAATCTGGCTTTTGCTTATTTGTGCGCCTGTGTGTGTGTGTGTGTGTAGGCGAATGCCTCGGGATGCAACTAGCTGTCGGTCAGCAGGGCATGTGCCTTGGATGCGAAATTGCCAACAGTTACCATGGCAACGGGAAGGGAAACAAAAAGCTTAGTGCTCCTGGAGTGAGGGAGCGACGCAGGAGGCAAAATGAGGCCCGATCCTTTTCTCGGATTTCATCCACAGCTCACACACATTCGCTCACACTTGCAGCTTTCTCGCTTTCTCTCATCCCCTCCTGTTAGCTTTGTTTTCTCTCTCTCCGCCTCTCTCAGAGTGTCTTTCCAATCCTCGTCACCTTTCTGTCTCCATTTCTGTCCGCATCCATCTGTGTTGGGAGATGGAGACGTGAGAAGCAGTTGGGTTTACGTGGGGGGAAAATAACGGGCGACAGTGTGACAGAAGGGAGAGGAGGATGAAGGGGAAGAATAGAGGGGGAAGATAAGAAAAGAGGAAGGATGAAAGGCAACATAAATGAATAAAAGCATGACGATAATCAGTGCTGGAGAAGTTTGGCAGATTGCGATGGGTCCTCTCTGCCTGTTCAAATGACATGACACCCAGTTAGCACTCTGATCAGGCAGTTTTCTAAATCCTGTGACTCTTTTCCTCTCCAGACTCCAAATCCTAATCTCCACACGTGTTATGAACGCAGATATAAGCTTGTAACACTCCAACACCCCAAGTGAGAACTCACACAGTGGGATGTTCTCTCAGTGGGGTTTAAATCACACGTTTAACAGACTGCAAAGTGCAACCTCACGGAGCCTTGAAGCATTATTTGTTGGGTCTATTTTTATCATACTAAACAAACTTTTGTACAACCTTTCTGCTTCATGACCCACATAGAAATAGAGTAGGAAAGGGTGGGGGGGTGGGGGGGGGTGAATGTGGTGTCTGCCACCACAGTTGATCGCATCACTTAGGTCATTTTTTAGTCCAAGGATTGAAAATAAATCAGTTTGAATTAGGATGATCTTAGCTGTGCAAATGTATGTATGAGTGACACCAAATTGCGAGCAAATGTCCCACTCTGTGTGTATGTAGGTCTCAGTCCTGGTCCGCAGGGACCACTGCCCTGTATGTCTTAGTTCTTCCCAACACCAGCTGATTCAGATTAATTGCAATGCTCATTGAGTTGGCTGAGTTCAATCTGCTAATGAGCTGATTATTTGCTTCGGGTGTCTTAAAGTAACATGCAGGGGTCTGGTCCCCAAGGACCAGGACATGAAACACTGTCGTATAGGAAGGTGCGGCAACAGTTTCTGAATGCTAAGCAAACATCTGGATTTTTAATTTTAAAATATTATGTATCAAATGCCTTTACAAGTAGAGTGTAATGAAGTTCCATCATTAATGTGATCTCTGATAATAAACGTTTCTAACAGGATGTGTGATTAAACTGCCTCATATAGATCTGTCATATCAATGCATCTCTTAGATAAAAGTGACATTATTTGATGAAATACAAATAGAAACCTTACAATTTTTACGTTTACTTTTAAAATCTTTGGTCAGATGATCTTTTACAGTCAACCTGGTACTCATGACTCTTTCAAACTAAAAGATTAGCTCAGTGGTCAGAGGTGTTTTTGTTTGCAGTCACAGCTTTTCAGGGAAGTCAAACCTACCAAGAAATGATGGAGAAAAGTCTTGCATTTGATCTTTCTGTGGTTGGGATCAGTATATTTCTTGTTATGTGTTCAAAACACAGCTGCTTGGGTGCTGACAAGGAGACGATGTGATTGCATCTTCTCTTTGCTGACCTGTGATGTCTTCAACCAGTTCCTCCTGGAGCTTAAGTTATGTTTTATTATGTTTTTGTTGGCTGTTTGGTTTTATCATGTTTATTATTTGAATGTACAGCAGCTTTTAACAGCTGGGTTGTGAAAATGGCAACTTAACTTCGACCCTATGAAATTGCATTTGTATTCCAAATTAATTGTCAGTAATTTAGATCTTCCTAAAGTTCCTTTAAAACTCTTCATGTCTGCTGGTTGGTTTTTCTGCCAATGGCGAGGGTTACCTTACTGTCTTTATAAAACCAAGTAAAATTAGCTGGATTACTTAGGTGTGGGAGCAGAGCCATACTCCTTACTTCTTTAAATCTGTCGCGTTCTCTCGACTCAACACTTTCCCAGCACTGCTCTTATCCATCCTCCGCCTAATCCACCTTTCCCATCCATCTCACTCATCCACCTATTCAGCCTTCCCGTTCGTTCCTCCTTCCTTCTCCTGCATCCTTTTCTGCTGTTTTTTCCCTTTGTTCTTGCTATTACGCTTCCATTTAATCTGTTTCCATCATAAGTAAAGGAAATGCCACTAAGATGTCTCACATTAACTCATTGCTAAAACTAACCTTGTGTGTGTGTGTAAAGCACTTTTTTAATATGTTAAAAGTGCTTTATACATAAAATTTGATTTGATATGATGTTTGGTTGTCCTCGCTCCTCAAAACTTAGTTAATCAACTGATCACTCAGATGTGAAAGAAATTATCTGTGTGTGATGATTTCAGAAAGTCTTTGCCTTTAGCTCATTGGTTCAAACCTTTTGAGCTACAACAATGATAAACAGTTTTTTTTTATCCTGAGTTCAAGCTCATCTTTAAAACATTCAGACAACATTAAGTCACAAGTGTCCTTTCAGGCATGATGAATGAGGCAGCTCGAGTATAGAGCAATCTCAGGTGTGTGATTTTATATTTGCATCTCGTTTCTTTTCGCTGTTATAAACAGAATTCTTCTGTCTGAAACAGTTTCAGCGATCTGTTTGGCTGGTTTTATTGTTGCATCATCTGTGTGATAGTAAACATGGAGAAGAAAGGGAGATTGGTAAAAGGATGAATTGTTACAAGGATCCAATTAATTTCCATAGTTCAGAGAACAAGCTTCAAATCCACCGTGACTCAAATATGAGCAGCAAACTTCAGCCTGCAGGGCTGCCATGATGTCCCGGTAATTTCAGCGTTTAAGCCGTGAAGTGAAGCCATTCTCCTCGACTCTGCTTCCATGCATCAGACAGAAGGATAAGTACTGTAATAGCTGAAAGCAGGCTGAAGTTAAAACCCTTCTCCTGCTGTAGGGTGTCTGCAGTTTCTCTCAGATCATCACTCATCATGGTTTCCAAAGAACATATGAAATGTTCTGGAGAGAGGCATTCATACTAGTGTGTTTAAAAAACATTTGATGTCTTATATGTTTAAATGTAATGCAGGAGTTAAACAGGAACTCGTGTGAAACAGTGGAGGATTTTAGTCATGCATAATTTCTGCCAAATAGAAGAAAATAAAAAAGATAATGCATCACAAATAAGGGGTGTAATTAGGAGCTGAAATGGTAAATAGGAGAAGCTATTGTTCTCTGAATGGGTCATTAACTGGAGGTTGTTGAATAGGAAATGTTTCTGACAAAAAAGTCATTCTACATTATATTTCTAAATCTTCCTCAAATGACAAAAGTTGGAGAGAATGGAAAGCTCAGAGCTTAAAACAGAGAAAGAGGTTCCAGCAGCTCACGGTGCTTTATGTTCAGTAAATCTCTTACTGTAAAGTGTTTATTGTCAGTGCAAAACAAAAAATAGTTCAATTATTAAAAGTAAATAATCATATCTACTTTAAAAGTTCATATCGAGGGAGCATGCGGGTGGGGTTACAGAGGCGTGTGTGTGTTTTTGCTTTTTGCTGCTTGTCCAGTTCAGGGTGCTGCAAGTTTGTTTGGCCACAAAATGTGTAAAAAAAAAAAAAAAGATAATTTCATTTGGACTGTGCTATTGTTACAAATAAGCTAAAAATATGCAAATGTATTTTTTTATTCCAAGCTATGATTTTTACTTTCATTTTTATTACTTACTTAGTCCAACAAAGTAGAAAAGTCCAAACGTAAATCCTTCCTCAACCCCTCATTCCCTTCTTATCTCATTACTACCAGTTTTAAACATGACATGGTGCAGCAGCATGTTTTGGATTGATTTGTACAATTCTTACACTCTTTGTACTCTGTATCAGCCATAACATTAAAACCACTGCAAAGTTAAGACAGCAACAATGGTTTTTAAACCTGCCCTGTCATTCATAGATGCAATTTTAAACTTTCCACCTACCTACCTGAACATTTACAAACCCCAGTTCCACCCCCACCAAAGCAGCTGAGGAAGGATTAAACAACATAACCTATAAACTCATCAGATAAAACAAACGATGACGTATTTAACTCAAAGCCGGTCCACATACTCCACTGCTATGAGACAGCCGGGGACATCCTCACATCTTCCTGTCTATGTTCTCATTAGTCGGAGCTCTTTTGCAGCATGATGGTGACCGAATCAGCACTATGTGAAGGGTCATAATGTCGAAGTCAACCCCTTCATGCCTGTTGTCTCAAAATTTGAAAGAAACATCCCCCAAAATATGTCTATCTAACTAACTATATCCTCGAACGGAGGACAAACGGAGGGTCTCCTCCCGACTGTAGCGCCGCTGTGCCCTTTGCAGATCCTTGGTGTTAACACGATAACTTGAGCAATATTCAATGTACATTTTTAATGTTTTACATATGCATAGATATCATAGAGAGGATGAACTGATTGGATTTTGAGTTATTCATCACTTTCATATTGGCCACCAGGGGACGCTCAAACTTGAAAACTGTTTTGGCTATATCTCTGGAATTATTCAGCCCATTGACCTCAAATTAAAAGCAAATGAAAGGTCATGACCTGAAGATGTGTCACAGAATGTCATTATACCTGAATGTTTCTAGATATTCCAGGATTGAAGAAATTGTACATTGGAGGTGATCAGGGATATACCACTAGCCATCGCCTCCATGTTATTTTAATTAATTGTATTAAGTTTTTGCCTTTTTTTAAAAAAAAAAAATATTGACCTTTTATTTATATTTATTATTTGTAATTTATTTTTAATTTGTAATTTGTCTTATTCCAGTCATTTTCTTTTAGTTAAAATTTTCCTGATTGATTTTTTTCCTGTGATCATGTTGACCTCTCTTTAATACTACTATTTGCATTTTTAACCGTAAAAAAACACAATAATAAAATATGTCAGCTCGCAATGTAAAGTGTTTAGTTAAATGCATGTGAATCAGCACATGAAAGATGAGATTCTTTTCCTCTGAGTTTATATTTCACATGATCATCATCCTATCAGCGCTGTGGGTTTTATAAATGCTTTTCTTATTTGCTGTCAGAGATAGTAGCAGGCTAGGTTAGCACTGACCTCATGTAATGGTAGATCATCACACTGTCCCAGGTGAGTCAGACTTTAGAGTAACAAGGCCAGTCAGTATTAGTCATCCAAATACGAGTCAGAGTCAAGAACATGACTAACACGATGCTTTTAAAGACACCCACAAACCCTGGTTTGTCTATGAACACAACACAGTGGAAAACATTGACTCAAACAACGGTAATATGTAGAAACGTTTTCTGAAGGTTTATCATACAACACAGTGTTCTTTTTTTAGCGTCCCGATCATTATTTGGTCTTTGTTAAGGTTTTCAGAGCATATTAAACATTTGGAAAAGTGCAGCAAGTTGTTGTGTTTAATGGAGAACCTTGGACTGAATGGAAAGTAGATAGAAAAATGGGACGAACCAGAACTGTTTGCTAGAGTTGCTGTAAAGTGTTGAATTTCAATATTTACGACATATAAACCATAATGTGTTCTTCAGATTAAACTGAGCTTTAAAAATCCTGAAATATAGGTCAGATAAACTTTGCTCAGATGTATTTGCCAGTAAATAAATCATGCATCGTGCACAGCAAAGCATGAAGGTGGGAGTGTTACAGTAAGTGATGAGGGAAATTCTTTTTCCCCCTCCATGTTGGGCAAAACAATACAAATATAAGATAATCAAGCCAAAGAGATAAAGAAAGAAGGAAAGAAAATTTTCTACAACTAAAAATTTATGGAGAATTATTGTTTTTGTCATAAAGCATAAAAGGTGGAAACAAACTATGACTCATACTTGTGCTATTTGCTGTAAAAACCTATTTTGCTCTGTGCTTCTTGACTGCAGCTGGGACGTACTGAAACAGCCGTGAACAATCTGAACCCAGTTTTTGGAGTGAAGTTTCAGGTGGATTATCACTTCGAGGAGGTTCAGAAGCTTCGCTTTGCCATGTTCGATGAAGACAAGTGTGCCACTCAGCTCTACGAACATGATTTCCTGGGGGAATTCGTCTGTACACTGGGAGTGGTACGGAATCATTTCCTCCTTCCAGTTAGAGCTTTAGTAGACAGGATCACTGGTATTTTCATTTAAATGGGCTTTAAAATGTAAAAATCTGGAGTTAATCAGGTGATTTTTATAAAGATGTCTTCCAGTTCAACTCCTTTCTTATTATTTCTATTTTGTATCATTTATACAGAAGGTAAATACTTGTTATCTCTGTCTCATTGTTCTCCAGATTGTGTCCAATAAGAAACTTCATCGACCGTTGATCTTAGCCAATGGAAAGCCAGCTGGCAAAGGCTCTATCACGGTAAATAGCAACACAGTCCCGAAAGCCTCTTTCCATGTATTATAGCTCTTTTTTATTGCTATTGGCACACACCTGGGTGAATATTTTCACTTTTGGATTCCTGAGAGTTATGAAAATCGCTGGTCTGTGGGACTTCTAGTGCTAAAACCATGGTAACCATTACATGAACATTGACAGAATAACTAAGTCTTTCTTTCTCTTTAGCTTTCCTCCTGCCTGACAGGTCTTGATGTTACTAGGATGCTCTTCTTTAAGGCACTTTCCTAAATAAACACGAGAAGCAGTGGAATTTAAAGTCTCGCTTTATGACGTATGAATGCAACTTAATCAAACTGTAAAGCAAATATGAGCAGTGCTTACTTTGTAATGAGCAACAACACCTTCCCTTTCACATGGCCACATATCGCTCGGCACACATGTGGGTGTGGTTTGATAGGTTTTGATAAAAATGGTATCAACTTAACATATGATTGGATTATAATGTTTTACATGATATAACGGACCAGAAGCTTTCATTGTATGTGTGCTGTTAACAGTGACATCCAGTAGTCCCATCATTTGCTACCATTTACAAAGATTTGACATTAAAAATCCTTTTTACGATGTTTAACACCAACATCAGAATTAGCTCTTTCTTCCTGTTTTTTATAACTAAGTTCAAAGTTTCAGCAACCAACATGTGAAGATTAGAGCCAGAACAAATGTAACAAGAGCTTGTGATTGTTGGAATATAGATATATAAGTGCAGCACCTGTGGATTGAAATTGCATGTCCTTAAAATGGTTGTTTAATTATCTTTAATGTGCATAAATGATAATATTCTTTAAGAATGAATATTGATGTTGTGGTTAATGGGCCTGAAATTCACACCTGTTTTCCCACAGTTTGCTTAGTTTTCATTTTACTTGCTGGACCCTTTTAAAAAGTCATTGTTTCTTTGTTTGTTTGTTTTTTCAAGGTAAAAATGGGTCATTAACAGGCTTGGTCAGAGCTTTAGGACATGCTGTGGAGATGTTTTTTATTTCATTGGGTACAGTTACATGATGCTTTTAATTCTGAATTATTAATTCCGAATTAACTATCCATCCATTATCTATCACTTACTCCCAAATGGGGTCGCCGGGGGGGCAGGAGCCAATCCCAGCTGACATTGGGCAAGAGGCGGGTAACACCCTGGACAGATCACCATCCCGAATTAACTAATTCCGAATTAAATTCATGAAGCTTTGAGTTTACATGGAAATTTTTAATCCAAATAAAATTTTTACATGGCATCACGTTTATTCTCATCTCTTAATTCCAACGTGAAGGTGAAAATGACGTAGTCACGCAGCAACTCTCTTCTTTGTTGTTAGCCTTAGCGGCTAAATGGAAAAACAGTCTAATAGAAATTGTTTTACCTTCAATTTTGCGTCACTTTTTGAACTACTAGCTTGTCACAAGTATACAACTTCATTTTTTGAGCAGCTGAGGAGGAGAAGAAAAATAGACGGGACCGTATATATTTAAGACGGTAGGCAAACTTTCTTTTAGAAAAAAAAAATTATTGCATTTACTAAACAGCAAGATGGGATGCAGAAGAGTGTGGCGTGCGGTATTGCAGCGGGGGAAGGTAAGCATGCGCAACACAACCGGAATAAACCACAAGAGGAATTAAGGGTTTACATGAGACAGGAATTATTCCGCTTTAAAATTAGAATAAACCAGCCAGTCTATTCGGAATAAAGTTTAATTCCGAATTAACAATTTCACTTGGAAGTAGGTTGTTTACATGGTTACTTTTCGTCTGTTTAAAGCAGAATTATTTTTTATTCAGAATTAAAGAGGAACTAAAAGTCGGGGCCTGTAAACAGGCAGGGCATATCAGGTGCTTTTGAGCAGGGCAGTTGCCCCAAAGGATCACAAGTGAAGAACACTCATGTCATGCAGTTAAAGTTGGTGATGTGGATGCACTCACTACTGTTTACTGTTGCAGCACTCTTCCAGCTGTGGTTCATAAGGACAGTGAGGGTGTGTGAATGTTCATAACTTTCTGTATTTGTACTGTAACTACTTTTGTATTATATTGTTTTTTTAGATAACAGCGCAGGAGCTGTCTGACAACAGAATCATTACTTTGACCCTGAGTGGGCGGAAACTAGATAAGAAGGTGGGCAGATGAACCCACACAAACACACTCAGAATACAAATGCAAACACATCCATTTCATTGCATTCATGCTGTGCAACTACTTTGTATACCAAAACAAAGCCCACATGGGCAATATACATTCCTCACCTTTGCGTAGAGACATTCAACAGAACTGAGATAAATATTAAATCAGGACTTATCTTCATTAATATGTTGACTGTGTTCTCTGCAGGATTTCTTTGGTAAATCAGATCCATACCTGGAGTTTCACAAACAGGGGGAGGATGGTAAATGGATGCTGGTGCACAGGACAGAGGTGAGTCATTATTGGGGACAAAAATTACTTACGTGTTGTCATTGTAGCTGCATCAGATTTGACAGGTTATAACTGTGACCACAAACAGATTCAGGTCATTATTATATTCTGCTGCTATATATGTTAATGTACCTGTTCCTGTGACTTCAGGTAATAAAGAACACATTAGATCCATTATGGAAACCCTTCACTGTGCCTCTCATTTCCCTCTGCAATGGAGATGTGGACAGAAACATCAAGGTTAGTGGGAAGAAACTGCACTTCCTCTGGCTGAAACTGGTTTTTTAACATGCATACTTTGCGATTACTACCCCACACACCACCACTTGTCTTTCAAAAATATGCATTATGAGCAGAAGTGTCAAAAAGTCCTGGAACCAACAGAATTCATTAAATTGTATGTGTAAGTGTGGAGAAGCAAAAAGAGGACAAAGATACCAGAAAATCTATTTATAATAAATTATATTCCAGGAAACAGCAGAAGCAAACTACGTCAAGGACAAAATACTGATGTGCTCTGCTCAATGACAGGTGCTGTGCTATGATTATGATAATGATGGAGGCCACGACTTCATTGGAGAGTTTCAGACCACGGTTGCCAAGATGAGTGAATCCCAGAACTCGGTGGAGGTAAAACACTTTTGTAGTTATATGTTAAGCTCCTGCAGGTTTTCTATAAAATCCGCTAATGTTCTGTTACAGTGAAGCCCAAATTCCCAGTGTTCCTAACCACACAAAAGTTTGCTTGATTGAATCAGCAAGGTTGTTTTTAATGCTTTAAACCTGTTTCATATGTTGTTAAAGCAAAAAGTAAAGCAATGCTTTCAAAATATATGAGTGCAACCTTGTTCATAGCTGTCTCAGCTAAACTTCTGTCGCCTTCTATAGAAGATGTTGAAATAGATTTTTGGGTCAAACTCTTTTTTTTCCCCAGAAAGAGGAGACAAGGTGTGAAATAAGTGGATGCAGTGAGTCTCAACACTAAACCAGCAACTGAAAATTAAAGGGGCAGATTTCTAAATCTGTTGGGCACGACCTATACACCATGCCAAAGTGTGTCATCATGCTCCTGTAGTAATTGCATTGTGCACAGTGAAGCATGTCTCTTCGCCCCACCCCCCATTCACCTCGTCTGCAAACATACTGAGCAAAGCAACATTACTGTTTAGCATTTATGTTGTTGCTTTACCGTCCATGAGGAGAAGAGCTGCCCCTTTAGCGCTTGAAGTGCTCTCCACTTTGGAAATACAAGATTCTGTCCCTGTCTTTATCCGGCAACTTCCTCACAGCAATTGTTGTTTTTTTTTTTTGTTTTTTTTTTGTTTTTTTAGAGCATTGGTCACCAACTTCGGTCCCTGAGATTTACCATCCCGCAGGCCTTAGTGTGTCCCTGCTCCAACACACCTGACTCAAAGCAGTGTCTCATTAACACGCTGGTGCAGATGCTGTTAGAGAACTATAAAATTTGAATCTTGTGTGTTACATCAGGTAAAACTGCATGAAGGTAGATTTGAAGGACCAGAATTGGCGAGTACCGCTTTGAGGAGATGTCAGATCCTGGCAGTATTCAGGTGAATATTTAGTTTAGCTTGCGGCCATTTTGCCTCAAAAATATGCACTACGTTGCTCACTGGTTATAGCATTTCACAGGGAGGGAGGGCCAAGTACTCCGAGAGCAAAGAGAAGTCAGTGATTCACTTGGAGGTACACGGCTGGTTAACATCATGTTATACACTGCTAGTTCTTCAGAGACACTCTTTTAATTGCTTCAATCTAGAATAATGAATTTCTGGTTCTTGTTTATTTAAAGTAACACTCAGCACTGCCTGTTCACAAGTTAGGGAAAATGTGTTTACATTCCTTGTAACATTTCTGTGTTTGATTGTAACACTAATAATTCACTTTTATTTAAAATAGTCTCACATTCCTTTTTGTTAATTTAATTTTTCTGCCCTCAGATTGTGTAAGTCTGGTTCAGCCCATGCTCGGTTTCCAGCGCACCTGTTACCATAGTGTCAATATGGAGCAAAATGTTCTGAAGCCTTGATAAAACTATGAAATCAAGAATTGAGGCAGTTTTGAAGGAAAAAACGATCCAACTTGGTATAACGTAAATAAATCAGAAAACTATGCATAGCTTAGTGCAATTATTGGTTATCCAGTCTTCCAATATAACTTTAATATGGGTTTAAATCAGGGGTCCCCAAGTTCCGTCTTCAAGATCTACTATCTTGCAACTTTTACATGCAGCCCTTCTCCAACACGCCTGAATCAAGTGAATGGCTTCTTAATTGCAAAGCTGGATGACATGCAGATGAGAAAATTCTGCTATTTTATTCAGGTGTATTGGAGAAGGGTTGCATGTAAAAGTTCCAGCATGGTAGATCTCAAAGACCGGATCTGGGCACTCCTGGTTTAGATTATCAGAAAATGCTTAAGGAATGCCAGCGTTCTTATGAAAATCACTCCAGGTAATTACAGTGTGTCATACATACCAGCAACAGTTTGCCTTTCCAGGCCCAGTTCACTTTGAGATTAAAGGTGAACAATATATCTTAAACTTGTTTGGTACAGAGGTGAAATAATTACATTTATAGACTTTGAAAATGTAACATTATGTATCGGACAAAATAAATTTTAATCATGAAGGGCCATCAGCCAGATGACAGCAACGTTATTTCACTGACAACATATCTGCCTCTTGCTGCTAAATCTGGTGTTTAAGCAATCTAGTCACATCTACGTTGGATAATCACACTCAGTTTTATAAATCCACTCGGTTTTGTTCTTCTCTTTTGTGGGAGTTCCGATCTGCTAAAGATGTAAAGTTGCACAGATCACACAACAGTTCATTCATTAGCATCTTGGTGTGTGTTCTGTGTGTGTGTGGTTGTGCTAAAGCAGCCTCATGGCTTGTTCTCCCACTGCGTCCCTTCATGTGTGGTAACGATGTGGAGGGGGAAGCAAAATCACAAGCAAATGGCCTTAGAGGCTGGATGGAGAGAGAAAAACGGAGAGACAGTGCATGAAAAGGGGGAATGACTAAATGAGAGGTGCTTTTGAAATGTAAAACAGTCTGTAGCTGAGCTCTATTAACACGACAAGGCATTTAGAGCTACCTGTCATCTGAATCAGCGAATGACTTTTTTCAGCAAGTGCATTTTTTCTGTGTGTGTCAAATGCCTCATTTGATCAAACACACACATATCTAAAGTATCTTTGAGGCATTCTGCACTGCGTTAAAGATAACCGCTTTGTTTCCCCTTAATCTTCATTGCATTGACTAAAATTGTTTTTCTGCATATGCGTGGGAGGGAATATAAAGAGTTTTCTGTACCGTTGTTGTACAGTTGGTTTTTAATACATCTCTGAGTCTGTCAGTCAATCCGAAGGTACCGTAGGCGGCGTTTGGAAGGTTGCCAAGCCCAGTCACAGTTTCTTTCTCCAAACATTTCCCGTCTCCTCATTTCAACCATGCTGTCATCGTTTCGTGTTTTCTACTTTTTTCTTTCTCTTTTTCCAGCTCATTTTTCTTCTCTGTCTCCTTAGGTGGAGTTTGACTGCATCAACCCCAAAAAACAGAAAAAGAAGAAGAACTACAAGAACTCAGGAGTCATCATTGTCAAGTCTTGTAAAGTGAGAATGGAGAATCTGATGTTTTTTTTAACAGTGTCTGTGCTGAATTACAGTCCTAATCTAGAGCTTGCATTTAAATTCTGATTGGTAATACTGTAATAGACGAACACTTTGGTGTTCTCACTTTCAGACTATAATTAGCATGGCGCATTAGACCTGTTTAATCATGCACAAAACACGTTTACCTCCTCTCAGATCTGCTTGCATATTTTCCTTGAATTCGGACTACCTCAGATTAATTAGGTTTTAAATTAAACCTAGTATCAAATAAGAATGTGGTTTAGTGCAACAGGTAGAGTTCATGCAATTTGGATTAAATACGTGGAAGAGGCTTTGAATTTATTCAAGTGCTAAAGAAAATAAATCATCAGTGAAATTTATGGTTCTACATCCCAGGTTAGATATGAAGTCTAACTTTAGAATATTCTGGTATACAGAGGAGTATATGCTGCGCTCCTGTCCTGTTGCTGTAGAACAGGCCCAGATCATCATCACCACCATGCTGATAGTTGCTGTGAGGAATTTGTGCTTATATTCTTGTTGTTTAATCCTGCAACTCTTTGTAGACTCATATCAGTTGAGTGTTTTTTCTAACTTTAACTTTAATATTTAAGAGTGAAACCTGGAGAGTTCGAGATGTAGCTCGTTTCTGAACACATGGTCTGAACTTGAGCTGGACTCGTCTTTTGTATGCTCTTTTTTTTAACCTTTTTTTTATATATATATATATATATATATATTTAAAATATTTTTCTTTTTTATGTGATGTGCTTTTAAATTGATGTTTCCTGCATCAGAGCAGCAAGTTACATCCGTTTAAATTAAAAACTGAAGATAAGGGAAATAACTCACTTCACAAAGCAGACAAATTGTTCATTTTCCAAACACTTGTTAATGTCCCATTCTCAAATACGCCTGAGCTGACACAGTTCTAACTGGGCGTTCATAACTACTTGTAAATAACTAATTAGTGCAGGAGCCAAGACCCCCACAGAGGACACATGAAGCTGAAATGTGAAGTCGTTAGCTGCATTCTGGAACAACATTAAAGCTGTGTATGTGTATGACAAGCTTTCATAATTGATTCTTTTCCTTCATCCTCTTTTTCATCATGAAAAAAGCCTTTACACAGACACATACATTCAGTAGTACAAATAAAAAAATGGCTAATACAGTAATTATATTTGTTGGCTGGTGGCAGGGATTAGACTAATGAGAGTAAAATCCATACATACATTCATAGCAACTGAAGTGGAAATTGTGCTGCAACAAGATAACAAGTAGTGCTGAATTGGTGGAAAATTATATTAGAAAAATACAGCAATGTTTGTCATTTTAATACATATTTAAGGTATGAAGTAAAAAGAGGCAACTCATTCATTTCTATTGCATTTTAAAAGTTTGATTTAATAAATCCCACAACTTATAACAACATATCGACCTTTACCATATCTGTTTTCTTTTTCAGATAACTCATGATTATACTTTTCTCGATTATATATTGGGAGGATGCCAGCTCATGTTTACAGTGAGTACAATGTTAACATTGCTATTTTCTGGGGTTTTTTCATCCCTCTGCAGTAATGCTGAAAACAAGTTACTTGTTTCAACATACTCTATTCTCAAAACCAGGTGGAAAACATTCTGATTTTCTATTTTCATCTCCCAGGGTTACAGCTGGATTGCAATCATTTACATACAGAGAGGAAAATGTGTTTGAGGGGCAGTGGCTGGGAGGGGAGTTGGGGATATGCTGAGGGAGAGAAAATTAGTGCAGCAGAGAAAAATGACAGAGTATAGTGAAATATAGAAAAGCAGGTGAATGCACAAAGAACTCATAAAATTGAAAATGAATGAAAGATTTCCATATTGAGGTTGAAAGAAAACAAGAAACAGAGCTAAGCGTTTTCACCAGAGGGAGGGCTGAGTACAAAAAGTGTCATGGTTTATTTTAATCTCTTGTCAGGAGAAACTCTTGTGTGTCCCTGATGATGTCACACCCTTTGTGTAACTGAGAGTCTCTCTTTACAATCAGTAATATCTTTACAGCATGCACACAAACACATAGACAGTGTTGCTTTTTCCCCCTCCATTCTCCATTCCTCCAACAATTTCCAGCTTTAAGAGTTATAAACGGGCTTCTGATGCTGCTGAATGCAGATATTGCTGTGTGTTACAGGCTTCATTTCATGGCATAAAGTTGGCTGAGTATCTAACCTGTAGCATACAACAATCAGAACTCTCAGTTTGGAGAACCAGGCAGGATATTTTGATCGCAGAGCTGAATTAGGACTAAAAAAATGTATCCTCGTCTATTTTTGCTGATCCCTTTTCCTTCACTTCTATAGAAATGCCATGGGGTTAAAGGAAAGTGGCAAAGACGACTGCGCTGCAGTGAGACTAAGGGAACTTGGATACTATGAATAAATGTGACTTGCCCTACATGCAGCTGTGATACTGGTCTGTAGCTACAGATGTGGCTTAAGTTAAAGATAAACAAGATAAACTTGTTGTAACATGCCCTTCGCACGCCCCCCATATTTATCTGCAGAACAACTAGATGGTGTGTCCTGCGCTAAAGAAGATGCCGTTTGAAAGGAAATCTTGAAGCAACTTTTATTAGCATTTGGAGAATTTTAACAGGCCTTGACACGGCTGCTACTTTGATTCTTGAGACATTTTTTCTCAATTAGGAAGTTTCCTGATTAAATAGGGACTATCCAGCTGGAGCATAAGTTCTACTCGTAGGAGAGAGTGTTTTCTTCATCTGCCCGAGCTTCCAGTGACTGATAATACAGCTAGCTTGAGTATTTGCATACAGGCATTTTGTGTCCTCTAGTTCCTCCGCAGCAAAACCCAGTAGCCACTACAGAGTCTCAGTAAAAGCAGGCTTCTCAGTTCATGACACGATTGTTCACATGTATCTCTTTTTGATAATACATTCTGGAATGCGCCGTTAGCTGGCTGCAAACTGTAATAGCTCCGTCTTAACTTCCCTGTCTTTTGTTTAAACATAGCTGTCTTTTTAAAGAAATGAGCTCTCAATTTGGGTTGTCCAAGAGGACCTTTCACACTGGTAAGACGCTGTGCTGCATGGGAGAATTTCTGCATATGTGTTTTGCTCTTTTAAGAGTTGTTATGGTAAGTCTCCATGGCAATGAGACTTACCAAGATCAATTGACAATGCTCTCCAAATTCAAGATTATTAGTGAAATAACACCTCAAATCCCAATGGAGTTAAAAAGAAAGAGAAGAGGATGCAAAGCAGGATTGAGGTAGAGAGAAAACGGTGGAGATTTAAACAGTTTCTTCCAACTGTTGTAATGGGTAACGTTAGATTTCTAGCTAACAAAACTGACGAGCCTCAGGTGCTAACGAAAGATGTCCCAGGGTGTGTCTGAAACAGTGCACTAACGCTACTTTGCGCACTATGTTTAAGTGTGTAGTGCGTTTACACTGCCATTGAAGTAAATAAGTCAGTGCACTGAAAGTACCCGGATGCTCCCCTAAAAATCATTTAGATTTAACATTCACGATTAGATTTAACATTTAGCATTTAGATATAAAACTTAAGATTTAGATTTAACATTTAGCATTTAGATTTAGCATTTAGATTTAACATTTAGCATTCACATATATTTAACATTTAGATTTAATATATAACATTTATATTTAGACTTATATTTAAATTAAATGTAATATTTGACATCTTTATGTGAAAGTGTGTATATATTAAAAAATGTTAAACGAAAAAGTAATAAATATAAGAAAAGTGAGATAAATAAGGAAAACATGTCAGCAATAACTTTAATGCTGAATATTTTACACTTGGCACCCCATAATTGCTTGAAAGACAAAGACAAAAATGCTCAATTTTTCATGTTTGTAGATGTTCTTGAGTATCCTAGTCTGAGACATTCAGATTGAAATGAACAAGTGTCATATGATATGTATAATATGGCTCCTGTCTACTTTGACTCATTAATCCAGAGCTACACTCCCTCTCGACAGTTACGCTCAGCCAGTGAAAGATG
>JBAMHX010000011.1:5199121-5211564 GCA_037177515.1 Pseudomugil tenellus
GATAAATTATCCCGTTATCACAAGAAAACCACTGAAAAAAAAGTATGAGAAAAGTACGACCGCTCTCGGCTTCCGTAACTTGAACTGAATTTTTAATAAAATCTGTATTAAATACTCAGCTGATACTGATACTCACAGTCCAGTTGGGCATGAAATGACTACACACAGATGTTCAAACAGCAATATGTCCCAACTGTGTAAGTTGATGTTTACACATTAGCTTAATCGCTGAGTCATGCAAACATATGAAGCAACGTCATGGTGTAATTCCTTCTCCTAGTTATTACTCATGAGAAGTAAATATTGAAATTCTAACTGAAATGAAAATATATTTTTTTCTTTTAGTAAAACATTTCGTGTGGAAATTTATGAGCTGTGAGGAAAACCTCTCCAGCTTTGCTCTACTTGTCACCTGGATGTGATGTGCTGTAAAAGGTGTTGGTCCGATCAAAGCAATGTGTTGCCGTGCAGGGATGCTGTCAGACTCACAACATGCTGTGCACATTTTCTGCGTGATCACTTCACACACAGGGACATGCACAATGACCATCTTCACTGTCACAAGCTGCTTTTCTCACCTTCGCTCGAATGAACCAAGGCTTTATAACAAAGATGATGGTTGTTGTTGCCATAGTGATGTACTGTGTAGTTGATCGTCTGTGATTGCAAGTAAAAACCAGCGAGTTAAGACAAAATCGTGTGTCTCTCTATCTATGTTCACAAATTTTTATCAGATCTCCTTAAAACAAAAGAATAATTTACAAATCAAATGGGGATTTATTGATCCACATGTCGGTCAGGTTTTTCCATTTAAGTTCTTTCCTGGTTAAACAGAAGAAGAGATGATATACGCAGTATCTCCTAATTATGCTGCTAACTTTATTTCTGATAATTTAATTTCCATCATGAATCATAACCTGGTGTGAATGATACCTTCCATGAATTGGACTTGTTGCTTTTTTATCATAACATCATTTATAAAGTGAGTAAAACAAAATTAAATATAAAACTAGACAGAAGGGCTGACTTCTGTACACCCAAGAGCTGGTTTGAAAGCAACTGGAACTGAAAAAGCATTAATGTTACATGCAGGTCAATTTTCTGTAAGATGTTGTTGACCAGTGTGATCGAAATTTTAGATTACCATAGATGAGGAGTCTGAAGTGAAAAATGATTAACAAAGTTTATTGAACAAGGACTAAAACAATCAGAAGAATATCTCAAACACAAACAGACAAATACAGAATTGCAATTCAGGAGGATTTGGTCCAAAGATCTGTCAGAGCAGAAGTCTGGAGCAAAATCTGACCAGTCACTTGGGAACATCTTAATCACAGAATGGATATATTGTTGTGTCACCATCAGACAGGAATCATGTGCAGGTATAAGAAACATATCATGTAGTAAGTAATCATTTAGGTCTGGTTGTTCTAAAACACAAATGGTACAAGATTAAAGGAGGCATTCTGACATGTAACTTTGACATTTAACATGGTGCTGAGACCCTATATCTCTCACACAAGTGGAGTTAATAAAATACAAAATTAATCAAATAAAGATCTGAAATCTCCCATAAACACCAGCTCAATCATGCATTTTCGTCACTCCAGCACATGATTAATAAATGGGAAAATGGGAGTAGATATTTGGTGTGTTGTTTGCAGTCACATACTGTAACGTAGGACCTCAGACACTGAATGAGAGTTTACATTATTTATTGAATACAAGATGCTCAGGAGGGGGAGAGTGTGCAGGGTGATTCAAAAGGGATAATCCCAATAGGAAGTACCGAAGAATCAGGCGAAGGTCGAGTCCGGGAGGTCCAGAGACAGGAAGGCTTGGGACAAGCAGGAGGCAGAGACGATAAATCAGGCAGGAGTCGTCGCCAAGAGATCCAGGGAGTGGGCTAGGAACAGAGTCGAGGGTGTAAGCTGGGGTCAAAACCGGGAGATCCAGGGGAGCAGGCTATGATCGGCGTCAGGAGAGGAAGCAGGAGTCAATACCAGGAAATCCGTTACAGAACATAAGTCAGATAATGCGGTAAGGGAACTGGGAAAGGGAACTGGGAATGTGCTTAGAAGCTCGTACAAGGTCCGACAGGGGATGAGTGAACTGCTGCTGCTTAAATATTGGAGGGAATTGGCGACAGGTGGAGGTGATCAATAATCAGGAGACTGGCTGGGCTGGAGTCTGTCTGGAGTGGGTGTGTCGGTGGCAGAGCCCAGAGCAGGTGTAACACATACCTTCATTGTGTCCTGTACCATGTAGAAGTGAAAAGCTTGATTGCTATAGAAACAGTAACTAAGATTTTAGGCCAAATTCCACCTTATGATGCATCTACATGAGACATAAAATGAAAAGGCTTTACTCTGTAGAGGCTATGATGCAGGTGCCGTTTCACTGCTGAGTGTCTGATAATCCCAGTATTTATTGGAAGATAAAACGCGTTTAGTAGCAGCTAATTTCTCTCCTCTTTGCGCTGCTCAGCTTTTGATGACATGTTAAACCCAGAATGAGGTGGTCTTATTGACCAGCTGTCATGAGCTTTGAAGTGTATAGCCATCAGGTGTTTATATCCAAGCTCCTCTCTTGTAGTTAGCTGGAAGGGGTGAGAACCCCACCCCCACAATACAGCTGCAATCTGAGCCTTTCTCTAAATGCAGACATTAAGCCCAATTATTTGGAGAAAGAAATATCCCATTCTTTACGGAATAAGTGACTAAAAGACCTCCATGTTTCACTCGGGGCTTTGCCTGTTCCTAACGACTTGGCTTTCACTGCAGTGGGAACATTTTCTCACTCTGATTAAATTAACAAATGTGACTGTTAAATCCTCACTGCTTCCTTTAGTATTTCTCTTTTTTTCAGGCACACATACACACATACACACTCATGCTATCTCGACACAAATACTTAATGCTTAGTGTAGAAAATTATTTACACACACACACACAACACACACACACGAAAGCACAAACATATATTTCGTGCTGTTCTCAGTTTACATGCAAACAGACACACACAAATCCAACCCGGCAGTATCGTTTTCATACAGACATTTTTATCACAAATACTTCCAAACTCGGACATGACTCGCACACAGACACACAGAAACACACATACATAATATCTTAGACGTGCACCTTCCCTGCCTATACGCACTTACTGATTTAGGGTCTCTGCATAATCTTGCAGAAGCAAGAAGCTCAATCACAGTTGACATCTCCTCAAGTGCTCGCTGCCATGTTTAAGCACATGCACTCACAGAGGAGAGGTTGTTCACTAAAACACGCATGCAGAAAGAGCCGTTCTGCCGTGTTCAATCAGTCTTAGTGACGCTCTAATCCTAATCTTCAGAAGGAGGAAGTCTCTCCTCTGAGTTGTGGGAGGTGGAAGAGCAACGCTTCTCTGTTACCTACTCCAGCACAAAGAGGGAGTCGGCTTCCACTAATGGACCGTTTGTGAAATACTCATTTTAACAAAATTAAGCTATTATTAATGTTCAATGCTTGATATCATTCAGAGCTGTGAAGGCAAGTAGTGTTAATGGATTTAGGTGAGTAGTGAGATTTTTAGCATTGAAGGTTACTCAGTAAAAGAAAGCACTCCCTGTGTTATAAGCTGATCATGAGAGCAGTGTGAGACACGTCACATACTCCAAGTCATAAATCCAAAATAACTCAACTGTGTGAGACCAATTCCCAGAATTTTTTTTAAATGTGTAACATACAGGAAAAAATAATTCAGATGAGTTAGTGTGAATTGTTTTCAAGACAGATTCAGAGATGGAAAGAAAAGATTTCTGACATGTTCCCTGCTGAAACTGTATTTAACTAAAAAACTCCCACCTAGCTTCCGTCTAAACTTCATTTTTAGGGCACTGATTGTTTTAGTTTTTAGAGAAATCTCTGTTCATTCCTGATGAATCCAAGATTTCAGCCGCTCAGTCAGCCTGCTGAAATAACCATGGACCAGGAAAGACGTAACCTTGATTGCCTCTGCAAAACTGAAACATCCACCTCTTCATCAACAGTACCTTCACACAGATGAAGATGTTCCTTAGTAGAATGCTGTGCTGAACTGTGTCTAGTGGAACACTGTTTACTTCTCCTGATCGTGTTGGTTTCTTGTGCAGTGCTGCATCAATTCCTTAAGATGCCAAACAGAGGTTCTTTCCACTGTGAGATTTCCCCAGAAAACAATGTAGCAATGTAACCCATGCAACGTTGGTTTTAGATGGCCACTCACCTGACGTGAGTGTTAATCATCCCCTATATTCTGCCCTGATGCTGAAAAATAATAACAGTGTTGATGATTACACAAAAGATCTTTTAAGAAAGTTAACAGAATAACATGGATATCTTTATGTTTGATCAATTAAATTTCTTCTAATTTTCAAACTCAGCTTGATCATCTCAAGGTTTAAAAGTAATGCTTTTAGAGCAGATAGTTTTCAGATTATGAGAAAAATGTATCTATCACATGAAAACAAGATTGATTTCGATATATTGGAATCAAAAGTAGTTGACTCAGAAAGAGGCTCTCTACATGCTGAAGGCATGTTGGCCACATGGGCACATTTTGGCCTCAGTTCAAATTAGTTTGTATGTTTGACATTAAAAATATCTTGTGTTTTTATTCAATTATTTATCAACTTTTCTTTTAATATGAATAAATCAAGCAATTAGCATCAAGGTTGTTCCTTTTCTTTTGTGCTTTTGCATGAAACTCCGCAGCATGTGGACATAAGAAACATAAGTCATATTTGAACCTTATTATCCAAAAAATATCATCCACAGTTTTAAAATTTGAGGCATAAATCATATAAAATCCTGTCACATTAAAGTATGATTGTTGCACATTTAAATCCTCATATTTGGCTTCTGCGAGCTGCTGTGAGTAATCCATTTATGCCTGCACTGTGCAGGTTGTTTTAAAAACACATATCTTATCTAATATTTTACACAAAAATATGTAAGCACTGAGCATGAAGCACCAGAATTTCCCATAGTAAAAGTCTGACAGGAGACAGAAGCTCGTAGTTGTCATCCTCAGAGTTAGGAAGAATAAGATGTTCACATATCATTCCACACTCCCCTCCATCCACCTCTGACAACCAAAAAGTATTTAACAGGGCACAGCTCGGAAAGCTCATGTCAGGTGTCTGACAGTAATTCGGTAGCAATGGAATCTGTCTATTGAATGCAGCTTCAAGTATTTTCTGCCATGCTGCTGCTGTGGACTGTATGGTAATGACATGCTGCTCTGTCAGCCCTAGTTCATTTTCACTCAGTAAATATTGTCTTGTTGAAGCGGTGTTTGTCATGCTGTATTAGGTCTACTTACATGGTTGCAGTTACTGATAGCCTAAAGTGATGAATAAGTTGTAAATAGAATGACATTGTCTCCCACCGTCAGATTCACACCCATCAAACTAATAAAATCTGTCAGCAGAGAGGCCACAGCAGAACAAAATGGTCATGGCTCTAATGGTTCTGGGGTTATTATATCCGCGAACGCAGAGTGTCTGGGATATTATGGTTTCATCACGACCGCTGCCGCCACTGCTGGATATCCTTCGTGTGAGAGTGATAACTCGAGCAATTTTCACAATTGGATTTTAATACTTGGTATAGAGGATGTGCAGTCACGTGGTTTTCACTGTTTACACCACCATGTTGGACGGCAAGGATCCAATGATAACCACCGCAAGCTAAGCGTGTACACATGACTAAAACAAGAATCAGGCATAAACACACACACAGCTAGTATGGATCTGGTATCAAACACTCGCAAAATATATCTGAAATAGCTGGATCGAGTTTTCGCGAACAATTATCTTATTTTATTGAACATCTGAAAGGTGAAGTGATGAGAAGATATCGCCAGAAGTGTTCTCTACTTGGGATTAATGATCTCTATCATCTCTGCATTTCATTGATACAGAATTTCAAAGAGGCGCGATCTTTTAATTAAGCAGGACACTATTTGCAAATGTGAAACCCACAGCTTACCTGATATAAAGTGTTAACTGCATAATCTGCTGGTAGCACTGGCTTCACAGTCCTCTGTCTCACAGCTACGATCCATTTGTTGCATCTCTCGGTGTTGTCCGATAATCTGTAGAACGATAGGTCATTCTTTTGGTCGTGTATATTCCTACACCCGAATGCAGAGCATGAAATCACCATTTAACTCAGAGGAATACCCCAAACACTAAAATCTGTCTGAGTTTAACTCATTCAACACAGGACGACCTGTATCGTATTTCACCATGTTGGTATTTATGGTTTCTGCACCAGGTGGCGCTTTATGCATGAAAAATCATATTTTTGTCTATATCACTGGAACTATTTGTCTCATTGACCTCAAATGAAGTGCAAATAAAAGGCCATGACCTCAAGATCACGTCATGACGTCATACCAGGCTGGTTTAAAGTTACAACACCAGGTGGAGCTTTGCGACTGAACATGGGGGGCTTTATATTATTGTATTGTGTCTATTCGAGGATTGGGGAATAGGGGATTGGGGGCATTCGGGGATATAGCCCTAGCCGTCGCTTCCGCCTTACTTAGTTTGTATTGTTTCATTGTTTTATTTCATTGAATGTGGCTTTGGTGAAACACATATTTCCAACCTCATCCTCAGGCATAATATCTGTAGACCAGAGGAAGAAGATGAGCACTGATATACTGCAGGAGAAAAATTCTTCCGTCAAAGTGTGCACTTTCATGGAGGCACATACAGACAGGTGTAACAAACATCTGAACAAAATAAGTAAATTAATATGTTTTGTGAAATCATCCTTACAGCTAAATAAGAGAACTAACAGAAAACTGATCCAAGTAGTCAGGAATGAAAATAACCAATTTTATTTTCTGTCATCAGACTCTAAATGTGCACAAGGAGTGAAGTTGTCCAATCCTTTTAACTTATACTCAACAAAAATATAAACGCAACACTTTTGTTTTTGCTCCCATTTGTCATGAGATGGACTTAAAGATTGAAAATTCATTCCAGATACACAATATTACTATTTCTCTTAAACATTGCTCACAAATGTGTGTGATAGTGAGCACCTTTGCTTTGCTGAGATAATCCATTCCACCTCACAGGTGTGCCACATCAAGATGCTCATCAGACACCATGATTAGTGCACAGGTGTACCTTAAACTGCCCACAATAAAAGGCCACTCTGAAATGGCCAGTTTTTGATATATTGGGGGTCTGCATGGGGACTCAGAACCAGTAAGTATCTGGTCTGACCACCATTTGCCTCATGCAGTGCAACACATCTTCTTCGCATGGAGTTGATCAGTTTGTCAATTGTGGCCTGTGGAATGTTCGTCCACTCCTCTTCAATGGCTGTGCGAAGTTGAACTGGTATGCGCTGTCGTATACATTGGTCAAGCTTATCCCAAACATGCTCAATGGGGGACATGTCCGGAGAGTACGCTGGCCATGCCAGAACTGGGACATTTTCAGCTTCCAAGAATTGTGTACAGATCCTTGCAACATGGGGCCGTGCATTATCTTGCTGAAACATTGGGTGATGTGCATGGATGTATGGCACAACAAAGGGCCTCAGGATCTCATCACTGTATCTCTGTGCATTCAAAATGCCATCAATAAAATGCACCTGTGTGCTTCATCCATAACAGATGCCTGCCCATACCATAACCTCACCACCATCATGGGCCAATCGCTCCACAACATTAACATCAGCAAAGCGCTCACCCACACGACGCCAGACACGCTATCTGCCATCTGCAAACCGAGATTCATCCGTGAAGAGAACACCTCTCCAACATGCCAGACGCCATCTAATGTGAGCATTTGCCTACTCAAGTCTGTTACGGCGACGTAACAGACTTGTTCGTCGTCCTCATCCTCGATGAGGAAGCAGTTGAGCTTCCCCAAGACGGTCCTGACAGTTTGTGCAGAAATTCTTTGGTTATGCAAACCAATGGTTTCAGCAGCTATCCGAGTTGTTGGTCTCAGATGATCTTGGAGGTGAACCTGCTGGATGTGAAGTTCCTGGGCTGGTGTGGTTACACGTAGTCTGCAGTTGTCGGTTGAATTTACTGCCATATTCTCTGAAATGTCTTTGGAGACGACTGATGTTGGAGAAATGAACATTTAATGCCCGAGCAACAGATCTGGTTGACATTCCTACTGCCAGCATGCCAATTGTACGCTCCCTCAATGCTTGCGCCATCTGTGGCATATTGCTGCACATTTCAGAGTGGCTTTTTATTGTGAGCAGTCTAAAGTACACCTGTGCACTATTCATTGTGTCTGATGAGCATCTTGATGTGGCATACCTGGTAGGTAGGATGGATTATCTCAGCAAAGCAAAGATGCTCACTATCACACATTTAGACAGATTTGTGAGCAGTGTTTGAGAGAAATGGTAATATTGTGTATCTGGAATGAAATTTAGATCTTTAAGTCCATCTCTTGACAAATGGGAGCAAAAACAAAAGTGTTGCGTTTATATTTTTGTTGTGTTTATTTCATAAACCGATAAATGCCAGTGTAGGAGGTCTGAACAGTGTTTTTTTCTCCCCTAGAATGGTTGGGTTCATTCACTGTGAGAACAGCACTGTATTGACTCTGCAATGGACTGGGGACCTGTCCAGGTTTACCTGCCTCTTACCTACTAATTGCTTGGATAGGTTTCAGCTACTCTGCAACCCAGAATATGACTAAACAATATCAATAACAAGTGAACGAGTGAAATGTTAGTGAGAATAAGAATAGAACAGGTAGGCACCAAATATGCTCTAGTTCATTTTGACTTTTGTATTTTTATTTTGCTTTGACTATAACCAAAGTAAGTGAATAGACTAGAATCGATCAGAGTAAAATAGAATAAAATAAAACTTGCATTGTTGTATAACACTAAATAATAACAAAATACATACAGAAATAGATGTACAGACATCATATGATACCTATTCGAGAGGTTGAAATGCTGCACATACACTGTAGGATATAACAGCAGGAAATATTTTACAGTTCAGCGATTATATGAAAATAGGTAACACAATTTAACATCTGTTTGAAATTCTAATGGGTCTGTTTTTGGCTTCATCCACATCCCTTCTGACATCTTTCAGATGCAGATCCGTAACGTGTTTGCTTTGAGTTGGAGACTCTCACCATCCATGTGGAAATGGCTTTTTTATTTTTTCCATTTTCTAAATTATCTGTTTGGTCAGAAGGTTTAATCTGTGCCAATCTTTCATCCCTAACCTGATGACAGAGCATCATCAGTTGCCATAGGGATACAGCCGGATATAAAGTGAGCCAGCTGGTACCTTAAATCCTGACCTGAACCTAAAGTTTCCAGAATAAACCAGTAAGCTCCATGGCTCAGGCCACTCTGATGTTTCATGCAACAATCTCACTTTTTATTCTGTTCAATAAATGTGTCTATTTTTGTTTTCTAACCAGTTTACAAATTTTAGTTTCTAGAACTTCCCATGAGTTTGTTTTGCTGGAAACATTTTGTCTGGAAGTTTATACTGTTTGATTAATGGTGCACCAGAATATCTCTACGACATATAGCATTTCTTTTTAGCTGCATGTTTTGGGTTTCCTTAGCATTCTTTCGCGGTGTGGGGCTTTGTTTACACTCCTGTCAGTGAAACACCAGGGTGATGAAGCTTCACCAGCTGCCATGCTACATGTGTTTTTTATGGCAATGTAGCTTCGTGTGCCACAGCGTCGACACACCGTCAGTTTTTATACACTAACATTTCATTCATCATTTAATTTGACAGGGAAGCCTAAACATACAGGCAATTTAAATAACACAGGGCGTTTAAGCACTGATCGTGGATCAAAGATGATGTTTAAACCACAAGCTACTTAGGTATGCTTTGCTAGTTGCTAACGTGTCGGAAACTCCGATAAGGAACCACATTGCTGCAAGAGTTGGGGATTTCCCAGCCATGGCACAGCTGTCACACTTTAGAATTAATTAGCAGACTTGTACAGACGCATCAGCTGTGTCTCAAATCAGGGAAATTCCCTTCACTTGCTCCTAAGGACCGGGTTGCCGACCGTTGGACTGACGATACAGACATAACGAGTCATTAAATTCACAACATAAATAAACTTAATCATGCAAACTCCACTTAGAGCAGTGCTGTAAGAGCTTATTTAGTCTGAAGCATCGACTGGATAAATTAAAGACAGTCTGAAGTGACTGGTAAAAAATGTGGCGAAAGCCCCCTCTAGTGAACAGACTTTGTAATTACATCACTGTGCACCACTACGGCGCTATGAAATATGAAGCATAAATCGGTGTATAATCGGCGGTTATAGACATTTAAAAATAGGCCAATTTCGGCCGATTTAATCGGCCCACCAATTAATCGGTCGGGCCCTACTTTTTTATCCCATTCCTCACCTTGGTTTGCCAGCCTTTCAGTTTATACACACACGTAATATTTTTGCTCTTTCCCCTCATGCTGCCTTTACTGGTATCTTCAGTAAGGCTCCAATCAAACCTAGACAGGAGATGGATCGGAGTTCAGAGTGGGAGAAACTTGTTGGTCAGACTCTTGTCACCACACACACCACCGTTAGACCTCCTGAGGAAAAGCTTGTCACTCTTAATATTTTGTGTTTTTGTGTGTGTAAGCAACCCATGCTGAAAGCATCTCTCTCATGGTTGTTGTTATCATGATGTCACCTTCTGATTTGATGCCATTTCTTTTCCTGCAGACTTAAATAACCTTTTTATTTGTCCTCACCAACATCAGTGTGTCACCTCAAGGCTAGACCGAATGATTAAGATTTTTCAGTTATATATGTTGTAACTGTGTATTAGTAAGAAAGTGTTTTTTATTCTGAAAACTTCAACAACAACCTTATTGAATAAACTTTATTGATAATAAATAAATAAATAAATAAATAAGTCTATCAAAACTTAAGTTAAAAAAATGAATGCAGTCACCTGGCAATGGAAACAATGGAAACCAGGCAGATTAATTGAGCTATACGTGAGAGCCAATCAGTGACATAAAAAAAACCCCCAAATGTAACAAGTCAGAAGTAAAACTAACTCCAATGAAGGAAAAGACTACAAACTCAAACAGGAAGTTACATAAACAAGGATTTTAAATGTTTTGTTAAATAAGAAAGAGATGTTTCTGCTCAGATTTTACGCAGCTATCCATTTTAATTTGTGAAGATAAATGAGACAAGTTGAGTGGAAGCAGTAGAAAATAATATATAAATTCACTTAAGCTGTAGCTTTTAATTGTCTTATTAAAAACAGAAACAGTTGGCTGTGCATTTGGACATTGTCCAGGCAAAGATCCAAACCATGTGACTCACTAGTTAAAGCGGCAAATAATAAGCTCATGTTATTTATAAATGTATCCACATATCTAACATCCTAATGTCCCTTTGGCTGGTTTATACTTCACTTGTTATTGTTTTAATCTTTTTTCTTTTTAGGACAACTGCTACCTATAATAAATTACAACCACTGATAAAGCATTCACTGATGTCCATCTGGCAAAAAATTACACTATATTTCTTTTTGTGATCTTTTTTGACGTTTTTTTTTTATTATTATTTTTGTAGGATTGTAAAAGGCTGCTTCCGATTGGCTCCATTAGTGCAGGACAACCAAGCTTTCCTTTCTACTACATGCAGACAGATCTGTCCGTGTAACAGTTAAGCACATAATGTGATTTCATTCATCATGCTGGATGTGAATCCCATCTCTGTGGTTGAAAATAATGTTTTTTGCAGCTTTACGATCCTTTGTGATGCTGGTTGCAGTCCCATGTGACTGCTTCTTGCCTTATTGTATATTTGGAGTTCTGGTTAGTTTATTGCTTGGCCACATCACACCAAATGTAGATTTGTGATTTGTTTCAAGCAGAGCAGTGATGCATGCTCATGACATGGACGATCAGTTTTCTTCCTCCAGAGGAGTAAGAATCAATCCAGTTTTATAGAAGCGTTTGTAAGTGTCCATGATGTTAACATTTAGTTTACGATGCATCCTTTGGGGCAATATTGACAGAAAAACTCTCCTCTTCTTATTTTTTCTCATTTATGACTAATGGTTTTATTTGTCTTCATGTAAGTTTAACTTCAGATAATGAAAGAGAGTGAAGAAGTTCAATCTACCTTGTAACTTCCGCTGTTTGCTGTTCTGCATTTTCCACACTAATACATGAATCTTTACTGGGCACCAGTGGTAGAATAACTACAAGCGAAATATACCAAGAGCCTGCGTGAATACCTCTTTGCTCATGCTATAAATAGTTTAGTACAACAGGTTCATCTTAAAAAAATGTTTTTAATAAAAAAATGTTTAATCTCACAACGCGGGTTGTTAGGGTTTATAAAACAGATATTGACATATTTGAAAGTTTCTGTATCTGGATTAGAGTTTTGATGCTTCTGCTTG
>JBAMHX010000011.1:5212935-5237686 GCA_037177515.1 Pseudomugil tenellus
ATGGAGGGACGGATCCACTCCAGAACCAGGACCTGAAAGAGGTCTGATGGAGGGACGATCCACTCCAGAACCAGGACCTGAAACAGGTCTGATGGAGGGACGATCCTCTCCAGAACCAGAACCTGAAACTGGTCTGATGGAGGGACGGATCCACTCCAGAACCAGGACCTGAAAGAGGTCTGATGGAGGGACGATCCACTCCAGAACCAGGACCTGAAACAGGTCTGATGGAGGGACGATCCTCTCCAGAACCAGAACCTGAAACTGGTCTGATGGAGGGACGGATCCACTCCAGAACCAGGACCTGAAAGAGGTCTGATGGAGGGACGATCCACTCCAGAACCAGGACTTGAAACAGGTCTGATGGAGGGACGGATCCTCTCCAGAACCCGAACCTGAAACAGGTCTGATGGAGGGACGGATCCACTCCAGAACCAGGACCTGAAACAGGTCTGATGGAGGGACGATCCACTCCAGAACCAGAACCTGAAACTGGTCTCATGGAGGGACGGATCCACTCCAGAACCAGGACCTGAAAGAGGTCTGATGGAGGGACGATCCACTCCAGAACCCGAACCTGAAACAGGTCTGATGGAGGGACGGATCCACTCCAGAACCAGAACCTGTACAGGTCTGATGGAGGGACGGATCCACTACAGAACCAGAACATGAAACAGGTCTGATGGAGGGACGATCCACTCCAGAACCCGAACCTGAAACAGGTCTGATGGAGGGACGGATCCACTCCAGAACCAGGACCTGAAAGAGGTCTGATGGAGGGACGGATCCACTACAGAACCAGAACCTGAAACAGGTCTGATGGAATGACGGAACTACTCCAGAACCAGAACCTGTACAGGTCTGATGGAGGGACGGATTCTCTCCAGAACCAGGACCTGAAACAGGTCTGATGGCGGGAGGGATCCACTCCAGAACCAGAACCTGAAACAGGTCTGATGGAGGGACGGATCCACTCCAGAACCAGAACCTGAAAGAGGTCTGATGGAGGGACGATCCACTACAGAACCAGAACATGAAACAGGTCTGATGGAGGGACGGATCCACTCCAGAACCAGGACCTGAAAGAGGTCTGATGGAGGGACGGATCCACTACAGAACCAGAACTTGAAACAGGTCTGATGGAGGGACGGATCCACTACAGAACCAGAACCTGAAACAAGTCTGACTCAAACTCTGTTTCCGCCTCATTTCAGTAAATCTCTGTTCATATTTATAAAGATGCTTAAGTCTTCTGCACAGAACTTTTACTGCTGCTTAATACTCATTTTAATCTCACAGATTACTAAAAAACTGTTTACCCTTATTTTTGCAGCCGCCTGAAAACAATGACCAATGTGCTTTTAAAATCACTTCAAATCGCAGACAAACATTTTAAGCAAAAGAAAATGTCTTATTTTCTTGTTGAGAAGCCATTTTTCATTTCTGCTTCATGATTTCTTCTCAGCCGTCTTGTTTTTCAGGAAATGTCTGATTAAATGAGAACGAGTTAATAGGATGTCTTTCTGCCGTATAAATCCAGCTTTTTTGCAATTGTATGAAGAAAAATTAACTAACATTGCAATCTGTTGTCATGGTTTCCTTCTCAGTGACAAAATGTTTCCTGCATTGGGATTCGGAGCCCAACTACCTCCAGACTGGAAGGTATAAATGTGTATCATTTGTGATCCTGTTGTGTAATTGTGTGCTACACACAGTCGTGTGTGGCAAAGAGGAAGAAAAAGGGTGGGATGTTATGTCCTGGTCTTCTGTTAAAACAAGCATGTACTGTACACATATTTTACACACAGAGATAAATCTGTAGGCATATACATGCATATTCAGATGATTACGCAACTGTCAACCCATCGGTGTTGCCATGGCGCTGAGCTGATGAAAAGGACAAAGAAGCGGTACACAGAGTGGTGGTGGGAGGGGGTGAAGTGTAGGAGAAATGGACAGTATTTCTTAACAAGATTTACCAGTTTAATGAAGCATGAGAGCTAAATTCATGTTTTTGATTTTCTTACATGCAGGTGTCGCATGAATTTGCCATCAACTTCAATCCCACTAACCCCTTCTGTTCAGGTGAGTTGTGCAGATGTCATAGTGACCCTATTTTCTGTGATAAATGTACCATGAAACCATTTTTTCCATGAAATTTCTCTGGACCCATGGTGTTACTGTAAACCTGCTGGAAAGGGTGATTAATTGTGGATCAGAGGAGGTGGTCACTGGGGAGAAAACTGGATGGATTTTATGCCCCACAACCACAACCAGAGGTTGCGTTAAGAAAATATTTCCCGTCGTTGACTGCTTTTTTTAAATCTGAAGGTTGTCCGTCATTTTGACTGATTGTAATTCACACCCCTGACCACTATGTAGCAGGTGAACAGGTGTAACAGGAGGTTTTGGATCGAGTCTGGACGGGTCGCAGACCGGCAGATGGTGTAGAAAGATTTCCCCTGAAGCCAGAAAAAGGAGAACCCTTTCATTCAGAGAATCTTGTCAATTTCTGATCACTTCACTTGGAGAGATGATCCCTGATTTTAAGACTTTGGCTTAGAATAAATTCTATGGTGTATTTGAGGGGAGCAACCTAAATTCATAATTGTAACCCATATCACTGAATTACATAAATGTGAAGCTGACATTTTATTAGTTTATTTATAGTGAGATAGTGATTTTAACAGTGCGGCAGCCATTAAGTCAGAACATTTATTAAAAACAACCAGACGTCAGACTGCAGTGTCATTGTGATTTTAATTAGAATAGTTGGAACACCGTCTGGTTCAACAAGAGCGTCTCTTATAAACAGTTGTGGTTGACATAGATTGGAAATTTCATGAATTCAACTTAGAAGTTAGAAATGGGTTCTCTGCTAAAACAGAAGGGACACACGCTGAGCTGCGACGTTGGTCTGTGAAACAACAGCTTATGTGAGGATGGATTGTGACGAGCATCCTTTCAGAATGAAAATGTTAATACTGTGAATATATTATTACTTCATTACCACCATTGGTAATTAAATCATAAGGGCTTTAAAGCCACAAAAGTGGAATATAATTGTTGGCACATTAAAAGCAGCTGCTGACTTCGTCCTGGCCTCATGTTTATTCACATGAAACCCAGATCCTTCTTATTATTAGAATTCAAAACCAACCTTTATCCTTTGCTTCACTCAGTTAAGAATATTTCTAAACAAATAATTAAACAAATAATAAGAGGAATCCTCCATCATCTTCACAAGCTGATGAAGATGATGGAGGATTCTTCACACCCTCTCCATAACACAGTGATCAAACAACAGAGTGTGTTTAGTGACAGGCTTGTTCAGGTTCGATGTAGGACTGAGAGCTACAGGAGATCATTCCTTCCAGCAGCCATCAGCATCAAGAACAAAACTATTTGATTATTTTTCTTTTCTTATTATTGTTTTAAAAACTACTACAATTTGAATTTCCCTGAAAAGTGATAAATAAAGTATTTTTCATTTAATTTTTCATTTCATAATAAAAATAAATTGGAACAGAATATCTAAATGTACCCTTTGTGTTAAAAACAGAGAAAATAAGACAATGTGACAGCAGCAGGTGCTCCTCTCATCTCTTACCGAGCCTGAATAAATAACACAACATGAAGGCTGATGCTCACCATGAGACCAAACAGCGCATTTTACACCCACTGTGCATTTTTAGACGAAGGTGTTAAGAGACTTTTATTTTTTGTGCAGTTTTCTGTAAACTGCTCACCAGCTGACATTAGGTAGTCTGAAACTATCTCATATTGAAATAATTACACAATGTATGTCTGTCCACAAGTCTATATGTCCAGTTTGTTTGGAGTTATGTAGAAAATAAGTGCATCGATGAACTGAAACATGCAAACATAAATTAAATGAAAGTATGTGAAAGTAGTACAGAATGATTCAGCTCCCCTGACCCGGAATTGGACAAAGCGGTCCAGAAAATCCATGAAAGAATAAATACAGTCATTTTAATTAGCTTGTAAGTGAATATTTTGCTTAAGCAGTTTATATTTTTTTTAACACAGCCTGAAGCATTTTATACATCTGTTAATTATATCGCCAAAAGCGGAGTGTCAGGGATATAATGGTTTCATCACAATCGCTGCCGCGCATCCTTCCTGTAAGAGCGATAACTTGAACAGTTTTTACATATGGTATTTCGTACTCAGTGTAGCTTTTTAGGTCCCCAAGGGGACCTGTATCGAATTTCAGCATTTTGGGATTTACGGTTTCCCCACCAGGTGGCGCTTTATGCACGAAAAATCTAATTTTTGCTGTATCTCTGGAACTATTTACAATTAGATTTTGATACTCAGTATACCTGTTTAGGTCCCTAAGAAGACAATCTGTATCAAATCTCCCCATTATTGGATTTATAGTTTCTCCACCAGGTGTCATTTCATTCCAGAAAAATCTGATTTTTGGAACTCTGGAACTATTCGTCTCATTGAGATCAAATCAAGTGGAAATAAAAGGTCATGTCCTCATCAAACCAGGCTGGTGCAAAGTTTCCACACCAGGTGGAGCTTTGTGACTGAACATGTGCGTATTTATATTATTGTCTTGTGACTATTCAAGTATTGGGGAATAAGAGGATTGGGGGTGTTTGAGGATATACACCGAGCCGTTGCTTCTGAACCCATAGGTTTTTTTTTTTCATCATGTTAGTGCTTTTATTCTGATTTTATGCTGCACTTTATGTAAATGTTCTATGTTGCAACTTTGTTGCAACTGCTGTTGCATAAATCGCTTTATAAATAAAGTTGAGTTGAGTTGTTTGGGAGCACTGTTCAAAAGTAGGGCTTTAAAAAAGAAAAAAAAAAGAAAAATTCCTCTGAAAATCTTAAAGTACTATTTCTGGACTTAAAATGAGAAGCCAAAAATGTCAAAGGAAAAACTTGAAACAATTCCAATAAAGTCTGGCTTCACGGAGGGCAAATAGAAATTAATTAAGCATTTGTCTGTATATGTGTTTGTTTTTACCGCTATATGTGTTGTAATGTACAATTCAGATACACTTTCCCAATAAATTAAGTCAAGTATGTATGTGTGTCTAAACTTTGGACTAGTGTATGGATTTATGTCCCTCCTGAGAAACTTTGACTTTAAGAAGCTATTCAGTTACTTCTAGAAAAACTACTGTGTTGTGCAACTTTGCTGCATAAATGGAGTATAATTTTGTAGTTAAATGAAAACACTTACATTATGTAATATTAATCTGTATCTTTATATTATAATAGGTTTTATCAGATCTTTAAACTATCATTTTGCATATTTCTGTAAAAATAAAAAGACCAGGTAGCTATGCAGGGTTGTGTTTACCACATCGGCAGCGTTTAATGTAGTCTAAATTAGCAGTTTATTGCTTTCTGGTTAATGTTTTACTTCCTCTATGAACTCCTTTTCTCATTAAAATTATTAACATTTCATTAGAAAAAAAATATGTTTTTTTATTTCTTTTTTATCCTCAGGTGTGGAGGGCATTGCCCAAGCCTACTCTGCCTGCCTCCCTCACATTCGTTTCTACGGCCCAACCAACTTTGCTCCGATCATCAACCATGTAGCCCGCTTCGCCGCTCAGGCCCTTCAGCAGGATAAAGCAGCGGTGGGTGGCAACACTTCCGCCATTTTCTTTTTAACTTTCTGTGAAATTATTGAGACTCACGGTTCTGTAGTTCCAGATATTTACCAACATGCAGGCTTTGTTTCAGGCTAAACTAGAAATCACGTAGATGTTATTAAATCCATAAAAGTTAAATCCATAAAGGAGTTTGAACGGGAATTTATCGATTTGAATTTTTATCATTTTGTTATTATGGGTTGCTTGCTTATGCTTGCTTAATGGTATTTGTATGGTTGTAATTTCGCTGTATTTCTTTGTGTACCTCTCCTAAGACAGCTGATGGAAATTAGTTGGTCGCTAAATCTGGTACAATTTGTGTGTTTTTTGTGCAAAACAGACAAACATGTAAGATGCAGAATTAGTTGCAGCACTAGTCTGTACTAACACAAATATCTGCTGTTTTCATGAAGGCACACCTGTCCATCAGATGTGCTCTTAAAGAAACATTATGTAATTTTCCAAACTTAAAACTCCACGTTCCACACTTGCTTGAGGGCACAGTAACATCTATTATGTATACTTCTGGAGCGGCTGCTGCCCAGCAGCAGAGAAGCGGACATAAAACTTTTTCTTCCAGGACACTATGATGTTGCAGTGAGTTTGGCTTTGTGCCTCGTGTCACAGATGAGTAAATTATTATAGACAAACTGGCCATTTCCAAGATACACAGCAGCTGATTTAGCAAAAAGTAAGAAGACATTGCCAGAAGAATAGATGAAAAGTAAGACAGAGGGACAGAGCACGAGATAAAATAAGATTCAAGATAAGATTTTTTTTTTACTGACTGGGGTCTCAGAGGAGAGACAGGCTACAAGATGGATGGTAAATTTCTGTTAATATGAGGTACGTTAATGAGGAAATATGGAAAAGTTCTGTAGTGTGGTAATTATGTTGCAAAGGACTTGCTTTATGAGTATCCAATATGTTTGGTTTTCCTTTAGCAGTAAGCTTTTAGATTGATTACGTTGTTAAATATGTCCTCTGTGTTTCTTGCAATCAATGAATTTTCTGTCTTTCTCTTAAATCACTTCTCTCAATCTGTTGATGTTTATAATGAGCGACTTTATTTATTTATTATGGCAGACTGTCTAGCGATACCACCACACCTAATTTTATTCAAAGCGATTACAAGTACTTGCATTTAGTACAACCAGTACGAGAATTGAAAATTCCCGTTACAGTTTACTGGTAAGGTATGATAACCAGAATGTCAGAGGACATGAAATAGTGGCTAATTGTGTGACATCTCATATAGGTCAACCTGCAGCCATCTTTAATGTGAGGCCTGGAAACTGTTAGGATCTTCATAGATTAGGAAGGACAAGTTGGATTTTGGTGGATTTGCTTCACAGCTGTAAAGAAGCATCTCTACGTTCAAAATAATCATCTCTTACAGAAATACTGTCAAAATCAGAGCTTTGAATTATCACCAGTGATAACTTTGTTTATGGACAACCTCAGATCACATTTGGATTTTATATTAAGGTGGCATTTGTATTAAATTAGTTGTTTATACATTAATACAAAATTAAGAAACTAGAAAAGCACTCGGAGAGTGCAACCCCCCGCCTAGCTTACAGTTCCACCTCATATTGTTACTCGGATACCAAAGCATTATTCAATCAACCATGATCTTTGTCAAAGTGAAAAACAACAGACAGAAACGGCCTGTAAGAGTTGTCAGCTGCCATCACATGAGTGCCTATCTCGCAATGTTAAAGAATCATTCAAAGCATTCCTGGATCCAGACTGTGATCCTTATCACTCCAAAATGTATTCACTTGTTAATCTTCCCGTTCTGGATATGTCCTGAAAATTTCTTGAGAATCTGTCCATAACTTTTTGAGTTATGTTGTACACAGACAGACAGATAGGTAATAAAACAACTGTGCATTTTAATGTCTTTGTTTTAAGGCATTGATAGTTCTTACTCCATATTGGTGTCAAGTTCTGTAGAAGCAGGACACTTTTAGAACTACATAAGTAAAAATATATAAATAGGAAAAAAGCATCTTCATTAATATTTAAAAACATAGTTAGTATTAAAATTCTCATTCTAGTGTTAACAGGATGCAGCTCATAGTTGCTACTCAACCAAACATTTATTCTGTTTCAGGCCAAACGTAACATTTTCAATTGATGCTACATTCACTGCACCTTGGAAATAGGAAGTTGAGACTTTTGCTGTTAATTTACTATCAACCCACTTCCAAGCAGTGGAGTATAAAGGCACTAGTCAAACAACCCTCCCTCCATTGTGTTTCTCTTGTTGTGACTGTCTGAATAATGATTTTAATATTTTGCATTGAGGTGTTTTTTTGTTGTTATTGTATCACAACCCTGCAGACTGCACAGGCAGTTTAATGATGCCTGGTTTCCTCATCATTGACCATCTTTTCCTCATGTTGTCCTCCACCCATCTGTAAAAAGGTACACAGCGTACATGACTGCAGCCTCAGTCATTCTGATCCTATTTATGTCAAGCATATGTGATTATGTATTCCCAGGATGCTGGTTCAATGGCAGTAATTAATTTCTTCATTGAACATCAAACCTCATTGTAAACATAATTCTAAAAAGAAGTGGGTTGTGGTCCTTCTAAGTCTGGTGTTAGTTTCTTGTATGATCAGAGTTCTCATGTTTTTTCCTATTTTTTCTCATCACATAAGAAGGTGATTCAACATAAAATAAGTATTAAATATCTCTAAAGATCAGACTTATGGTTTTGGGTTAGGTTTTTGGTTTCCTGTTTAATTTTGTAGTTTTTCCTGTTTTGCCCTGTGTTTCTGTTTTTGCTTTATATCTTAATTAGTACACCTGGTTTGATTTTGGTAATTGTTTTCACCTGTGTCTTGTTCAGTTTCCTGTGTATTTATACCCTTGGTTTTCTTTCCCCCGTTGCTGGTTCATTATATCTCTTTGTGTGTAAGTTCATGTTATAGTTCTTTAAATGTCAGTAATAAATCCAGTTATTTTGGATCCAGCTGCCTTCTCCTTTCTGCATTTGGGTCCCCCACCTTCCCCGCTTCATGACACAGACCTTGAGAAAAGAAAAGGCAGATTTGGATTAATGGATCACTCTACGCCCCTGTTGGCGATTGACTTGAAAGGATGAAAGATCCTTCTTTTCAGTTTCTACTCCATTGCACCGTCTACTTTAATGTGCACTCTGTAAACCCCTCTGTTGTATTTTACTTATTTTATTACTTTCGATAGTTCTTTAGTTTTTTATATGACATTTCAGAGTAAATCTCCCCAGAAGCAGATTTTGGTTTATTTACCAGCAGCAGAAAAGCTGGAGCGCATGTATGTCGGAGGTGTTTGCACTGTTAATTTATCTACTCTTGTGGCCGATAGTACGAACGAGCATGTGCATCTGTTAAATCAGGCTGGTGGCATGTGGATCAAAGTGCCACGGAGGAGGGTGACAGACTGGAGTGACAACGACAACACCGTGTTGCAGCTGACATTCTGAACAGGCTTTTCACAGCATGAACTGTCCTCCATCTCACTTTCTCCTTTAATACCAGTGGCCTGGCTCATGGGATGTCTAGGTCCAGGTCACACGACTGCAGGCTTTGGTCCAAACCAAAATGTCTCCATAGCAACGGTAATGATTGTAATGCAATATCAGGCATTTTTTACTATGAAGTGTTGGTTTGACTATTGGGTTTGAGCTGTACTGGTTTACATGCTGGAATTAGTGATAAAGTGGAAATAGCAAAGAAAAAGATAACAGGAAATAAAATATCCATTTCTGGTTTCAGATAGCAGTTACTGTGTAGAAGCTTTTGAACCTAAAAAAAACCCCAAAGTTTTTACAAAATGTGGACTAAAGTCCCTTGGGTGACCTGCAGAAGGCTGTCTTGGATCAGGACATTGTTGTGGCAGAAGGTGTTGTTTTGTGTAGTGATTGGTCGTCAGAGCTAAACGTTCCCGATAAGGTCAACACAATCAGACCTGGGGAGATGAGCTAAACAAACATGCTCTGTAAGACAATGGATTGAAGGACAAGCTTGTCACTTTCCGTGACACCACCATGTAATTATACACATTAACGGCCAGAAATTTACATTTTAGAGTGCAGAGGTCATAAATGTTCTTTATATTTTGTATAACCAGCTGGATGACAAAAAAGCTTTGGATTTGCAGACTTTACCTAAATTGTACATGTCTCTTTCTGGTATAGATCCAACGGAATGTCTCCTGCATACATCTAAAGAGAGTGCACTAGCTGGGTATCATTATGCTCCCACAGTGCTTTTTGTCCCTAATTGTACCCTGTCACCATGTGGGGAACTGTGTGATGTGTGCCAGAATCCTTTTGTTTCTGTAAGGAAATGATTGCAGACCCTTTTCTTGTTTTATATTACAATGAGTTCAAACATATGAATGAGTAACGCACAATGAGATGTGACAGCTGCAGCACGAGTGTATGTGGACCACATGCTGAGACACTGGTTGAACTGGTGTGTGTGGTGAAAGTGGGCGGGCAAGTTTTAGGCTGCACAAATCTGCTTCCACTCTGCTTCGGCATTTCTTTCGCTCAGATAATGAGAGAACCAGCGGATGGAGACTCTGTGGGCGCGTACAAACACACACACACACACACACACACACACAGGCTGCAGGCCAGTGCTGTGCTGTCTGTGTCACCATGTGCAAGCGACCCTGTCTGCTTGTGTGATAATGATTCTCTAATGAGCGCTGCTGCTAGCACATTAAAGAGACAGGCTTCAGAGCCCTCTCTGTGTTGCGTGTTATGTGTGTCTGTCTGTGTGTTGCATGAAAGTGAGATTTTCTTCCTAGTAGAGACAGCGTGCGACTTCACCTTGTCTGTTCTTATCACAGGACAACCATTTACATTTGTCTTTGTGGAGCAGATGCCTGTTAGTGTTTTTATCAAAGGCAGTGGCATGTTGTGGTTGAAATTACTAAGGAGGCTATTTGCGCATGCACGCAAGTTTTTCTCCTGCATATGCGCACACTATATCTGATCATTTTGGACGCAAATGCACTTGTTTAAACTTGAAATGAAATAAGATAAAATATAGATAAGTGGTCACTGACCATGTTTTAAGGTTTCCCTCTTCCACCACAACTGAGTCAGTGGATATTTTGGTTAAGTTGACAAGTCTTTTATTGTTCATCTGCATTCTGAAGATGTGCTGGTAGCTGGTATCGCAAGCATAAACTGAAGCAACTTGCTGACTTCAGACAGCGCATTCTGTGGGTCGTGTTGTTGAAACTCATTCTGTACTTTCTACCCATCAAAGAAAAAAAGGTTGTGCTAACTTGCTAGTAGGAAAAACACGGATTTTTTTTTTTTTTAAAAAAAGGCAAATAATGTGTGATCCAGGATCTAAAAGAAGTATAGGTTCCCAACTTGGTCCAGGTCACATGACATTTTGCAAATCTACACATGCAGATTCATGACAGATTTCCCTGATTACCTGGACTCTTTCATCACAAATGCAATTGAACTTCCGTTCTTCTCCTGGCACTTCTGGATTTCCACAGATTTACTTTGCAAATGCTGGAAGAACTGTTCTTTGAGACTGAAAATGGATAGAAATACCTCAAAATTAAAGATAAAATCAGAATCCTCAAGTGTTTGCTTAAAGGTCACACCCAGTGTGATAGTTCTTTGTTTCATCTCTGATTTTTCATTATCTTTTCTAAAAACAGACAGACTTGCATCCTTTATGGACACATCTTTTTGAGTTCCACCTCACAGCAGAACCGCCTGGCACATACACAGATTCATCATCTTCATGTAGCGGTGCTGACCTCTTACATGAGCGCAAAAAATAATCTTATTTTCTGCCTCATGCAGATGTAATTTTTCATGTAGAAAATCTGTACTTCTTTTCCCCTTTCCACACCGAGCCTTAGTGTTGGTGTGGACATACCAGGACACACTGTCACTGGAAAGCTAGTGGTTTGAATCCCACTCCCTAAGTCTTTCTTTTGTTGTGTGGGTGGGTCAGAGACTTCTCCCTCCTTGCCTGCAGTGACAGCGTTGCTGGTGTATGAATGTTTCGCTGGTGATTGGAAAGGTTAGTTGGAGGGATTGGTTGCCACATTTCTGTCAGTCAGCCTCAGGGCAGCCTTGGTGGAGGGAACAGCGAAGGATTATTTAGTTTATTATCGCATCAAAGCCAAGTTGGAGGAGCATAAGATAAATAAAACCAAACTGCAAGTGATTAACAAACTCAAAACTATGAAACAGCAATGCAACAAAGTCAGCGACCATAATAGATGGTGAAGCTAGTGTGGAACTAGATATCAACACTCAAAGACGTCTTGACCTGACAGTAAACAAGCCATTCTCAACAGATAAATTATATTCTGATCTAATATGTTTTGTGGTTATCATTGTTGTCACTGTCGCACAATAATGCACCATATCTGGTTTCCAGGATGACACTCTTACATGGACGTTTACCGCCTATGTCTGAATGTAATTGTAATTGAGGAATATGGTCCAGACCATAAATATTCTGCACATTAAGGTCTCATATTTTGCCATTCCACAGTCTCATCCAATGCACATTTATATTATTAATATGCATTTTGCAATATGCACCATACTATAGTTTTACCACTCATTTCTTGCTGCGAAATCTCTACCTGGAGCTGAGAACGGCTGGCTTTCGCTTGCTCCCAGCTCCTTTTGCTCATTCGCCCCGCTAGCACAGAGTGGCATCGTATAAAGTCAATGTGTGGGGGCGTGTTTTTTGATGAGAGCGCAGCAGCAGCGACATTCACACTATCTGGGGGAGATGGCTCAGTAAGTTTTCAGGTAGGGAAGGGGGAGTCTCCACCATCCTGCATCGCATTTGTGGGGTCAGGCGTTTGCTCGGCATAAACCGAACCCTTATTTTCAAAGGATTAAAACAACAACAACTATGAAAAATAAAACTGCTTCTAGGATTAGTTTAAGGTCCAATTAACACTAATACAATGTTAAAAGCTCATAAAAGTCAATTTTGCATTATATGGGACCTTTAATGTAAAAAAAATTGCCAAATGACAACTTTAATTTATTTGGTTTGATATCAGTACAGAAGGAAGGTGTCTGAGGTTGCAGCAACGTGTATACACAACAACCCCGTGCATGTTGTTGTTATTTTGCTTCACAAACCCTTACAAGGTGATCAGAGATGGTCCCTGTCAGAGCCTGTGCCTCCACCAAATACAACTACATGCTGCAAATCATAGCAGCTGTAATTCATCTGCTTTGTTAGATAAGTCACCTGAAAGAAAATCAGAAGCATTGCTTTTATGACGTCTGGGTTTTACCTTGACCTTTTGTCCGAGCTTTCGTTTATGTCTGTTAAGTTCTGGCTTTGGTAAGGCTTCTTTTTTGTTTTTCTTTTCTTGTCTGCATTGCTTTCATTAAACTCCCTTCACGTCTTAAAGATGATGTCACAAAATTCAGTCAGTTGTTGACGTAGCTATATTTTCAGGGGCAAGATTCAGTGCAATTTAATGTGGGCTGAACCAGTCAAATAGCAGCATCATATCACATAAATAACTAAATAAATTCAGATTTTTTTTTTATGTTAATGCACGAATGCAATTAAGCATCCTTGTTGAAAGACATGTCATGAAGGTCCTGAAATCTCTTGAGAAAACATCTTGTTTCAGTTTATCATTTAGTCAGCATGACCAACATTTATCTAGTGCTGTTTGCTCTTCTTTAGGAAGCATTCACACCAGGAATCTCGAAGGGAATCGGTCCGATTGGGCCTTCCTTTGGTTTGGTTTGTGTTCAAACTCCACTTAGCCCAATCATACTAAACTGCCTGGACAACTTCACATAGTTAAAACAACTGTTCTCACCCCACAAAAACACAGTTCTGCAGGTAAAAAAATCCAGATTAAATATCATGCAGGCGCATATTTATTTTGTGCGAGCAGGTTGTGGTGTTTCAATGTTTTTTTCTCCCTTTTTTTTCTTTTTTGGATATGACAGGTTACTTCTAAGGCGCCAAAGTCGCCTTTATTGTGAAACCCTGCAGGAGTATTTTTAAACCTTGAGCTTATTTCAAGGAAAGTTCTCCAGAGCAGCCAGTGAGATATTGTTCTGCAGAAAACACAGCTGGAACCAGGATGGTAAATGATATCAGGTTTATGCAGAATTCTCCCAGTCACATAAAAAAAGCCTTCAAGTAGCAAAGTAGGAGTTCAAGTTTAAAAAAACTAAGATCAAGTTCTGCTTTAAATAAACCTTCTCATATATTTACTGTTTTGTCATCTTTTCCTTTTTAATGTAAGTAAAAATAATGATGTAACCATGTTAATAATTTGATATAAGAATATATAAGGGTTTACATTTCAACAGGAGATATCAACGGGTCGGCTTTGGTCATCAAAATGGATTCGGGTCAGTAAAATTGGACCCGTAAAGGACTTTGGTCTTAGTGAGCAGCAAACCCACATGCTGCTGGGTTTGTTTTTCTTCCTACCCAAACAAAACTCTGCATCACTTCCTTCTTCATGGCAGACGTCACTTTGTGTTTGGTCTTGGGATAGTCTGTTTGCAAGCCAACCGAGACTCCCACCTTTCAATTGGACCAGAGTCCCTGTCTTTGGTCTGCATCAGTACGGTTGGTGTTCACACTGCACCAAACATATCGTACTATCCCTGGTAGTGGACCATGTTCCATTTAAAGTGGACCAAACAGCATGAACATGCCTTTTAAAAAGCATTTGTTTGAAATCTATGGTCTCAGTTCACTTGCAAGTGAAAGTAGAGGTGTCAAGTCCTGGTCCAGAAAGTAAAAATCTTGTCTGGCATTTGTTCCGACCAGTCACCACACCAGGTGAATTTAATGAGCACAGTTCATCTGCCAGGAAAACGAGCCTGTAAGTCAAAATATCTGTCTATATCTACAGGTAGTGCCAAAAACATGGCAGGAATTTTACTTTATGGCACCTGGAATAGACACCTGTGCGTGAAAACAGATCTTTTCAGTGAGCCAAAGTGATCTGCAAAGCGTTGTAGCACAACATGCTAGAAAACTTGCTGCCTCTCCTGCAGCTCATATTGGTAGGTTCTGGTGAAACCAGCTTAGGTTTGAAGTAAAAACAGGATTCCCAAGCATGCATACATTTATTCTTCCATGGCACACCGTTGTTTATTTTTCAGTTTTCAGTCCTGACCAATAACAAGCCAAATTTTTTTCTTATTTCTTCTTGGTTAGTTTCTTTTTTATGGAATACTGTCCCATAGTGAGCAGTCTTTAGTAAAGCAAAGGGCAGTTTAGTCCATCTGAGTAAAGCAAACCAAACTACACAACTGTAGGAAATAAAACAAAAACGTTCATAGTGTCTAGCTTTTAGGTAGTTCTTGGATCTTTTTTTTTTATCAGACATGTAATTTGTTACACAAACCTGACATAACGGTATGCTCTAATCCTAATCAGATGCGTAGTCAAGATTCGATTCAATCTTGCCTATATAAGGCTATTTTTGAATTGGCCGATCTCTGTGAAACGCCTTGAGACGAAATTGTCGTGAAATGGCGCTATACAAATAAAGTTGAATTGAATTGAACTGAATTGAATACGTCACTGGAAGGAAAGTGGTGTAATTATCAGCTGACGGGACAGATTACCTGTCTGATAAAACAAGAAACTGAAAACTTTAACTGGTATTGTTTTTCAGAATTCCTTTACCCCAAATGCGGTCCTCGAGATCTGGCAACTTTTAGATGCATTCCTTCTCCAACACACCTGAATCAAATAGCTTAGTTACCACTTTATGTCATCCAGCTCTGCGGAGACCTGGTAACAAGTCGTTCATAACTTGAGCACCCCTGCTTTACCCAATTGAACTGAGATCCTGGGATCATCCTGGTGTGAACATACCATAAATGTACATACTTGTACTTGTTCATTTTCAGATCTGTAATTGTTGGTTTTTTTTTTTTTTGCTTTCTTTAATTTTGTTTAGTAGTCCTGACTTACTAAACTAACTCACTTCATACGATTCACTGAAGCAAGATTTGTTAAGTAATTTATCAATGATGAATTTATTCAACCCACAAGTCAGGTTGAACCATCTGACCATTTTAATCCCCAAGCACATGCCCCAGTATAAAAGTTCTGGCAACACATATGTTTCCAGTCTTATTTGGGTTGTCACTTTTTTGCTTCCTGACGCTTCCTGATCTCATTGCATGTTAACCATTTAGTTCTCAGTATGTGTGTGTGTGTGTATCCTCTTGCTTCTTCTTCTTTGCTTTGTTGAACCATCTGTTCACCAAGTGCACCATGTTCCCTTATTCTGCTCTTTAGTATGCTTTTGTTATTTTCTGGATTCATATATGAATTTTCTACAATCACAAATTAATTCTTTGTGCAAGTCTACAACTCTTAACATGTTATCTATATTTTTGGAGAGTGGGTGTGATAAGGTCTTGGAAAACTGATGATATGTGTATATTTGTTGAAGAAAAATACCTAAAACAGTTTTTTTCTTCTGCTATGTATGTGTATTTTGTTAACAAGACAGATCTTGAAAACAGCATATAGTTATTGTTTATGTTTGTTTTTTAATAAGACTGATAAAATGAATTCACAGACCATCTTCAATTTTGGCTCTAAAAGCTTTATATTCATCTGTTTTTTTTAGAGTTACATACAGTGCACAGACTTTAAATGGACGTGTCATTTCCTCTCCATCCACCTATACAGCAGTACTTCACGCTCCTCATCATAACAGATGGTGTCATCAGCGATATGGACGAGACACGCCACGCCATCGTTCAGGCATCTAAATTACCCATGTCCATCATCATCATCGGCGTTGGCAATGCAGACTTTGCTGCTATGGAGTTCCTCGATGGAGACGCCAGTGTTCTGAGGTCCAACGCTGGAGAGGAAGCTGTCCGGGACATTGTGCAGTTCGTCCCTTTCAGGGATTTCCGTAACGTGAGTATTCTGTTATGGACATTTTATTACTATTAGGTTTACCTTAGTTTAGTTTGTAGTTTTTGTTAGAGGTACATACTAGGCACATATCATGGCTGCTACACAGTCTTACCATTCGTTTGGCACGTTGTCCGCTTGCATTAACATCTGCTAACATGTACATGTGTTGTAATATTGACTTGAATGCTAGTAGCACTTGTGCAAACAAGAATATAAACATGAGATGGTGGATAGTTTTGAAGAGAGCCTCTTTGACCTTGTTTGCAACTATCAGCATCTTTATGATTTTTCCTCCTCTTTGCAAACACTTGTGCCTGTGGTTTAAGGAAATTTCCTGGTGACAGGCAGATTGACCTTTTCACTGTTTCAGAGTCCAAGTGCTGTGAACAGCAGTGACCTACAATATTGATTGTTTTGGCCGCATCATGCTTCTGTTTTTTATATTGGGTATATACAGATACATACATACATATATATCTGTATATACAGATGGTGGAACATTGCTGTGTAGGCTTGCGTTCACTGCAAGTATATTCCAGCCCTTAATGGTGCTTGTTGCTTCTCAGTCTGTAGTTTATCACATACAACACACACAAGTCTCATAGAGTCTGCTTTTTGAGGATAACTGGCTAGTTATCTCGGCCCCTCAGCAGAGACAAAGTGCGAATGGATCTGATGAGAGTGGGTTTGTGTTTATGTTAATGAGGTCCAGATATGTGTGCTCCAGGTGTGCATGGAGGTTAATCAGCATGTGCACATTTTCAGTGTGTCCATAGGAGAACTCATTAGTGCATTGTGGGTTTTTGTAATACTTTTCTGTGTATGTTTTGTGTGCTTGTGTGGGCAGGTGGTGGGCGAAGTGACTTCCACTGTAGTGGGAAGAACAGAGAGTGTTTACTGGCTCCTTTCCAGGTTGTTGGTGTAAGGGCGAGAGACATCAATAAACTAAACAGAGAGAAAGAAAATTAAGCTGAGACAAAGAGGAAAATAGAAATTAGAGTGACTTAAAATGAGGTCCTGCACCTCCAAGATACATTTGAATATTCATTTTACAAACAATTCAAGGTAATAGATTTTTGCTTGTGTTTTGTGGAAAGTTTTTTTTAAAGTATTTTTCAAGTAAAACAAATATGCATGTAAAAGATGCATTTTAAAAAGTTGGTCCCCATTTAGTGTAGCAGGTTAATGATTGGTCAGATGCCATTCTGATTCTGGAGTCTTGGAACAAACCAATGTGCTACGACTCCAGAAGTACACATAGTAATAACTGGGAACTGAAAATGTTATTTGAAATAATCTACCTTTCTACCCTGATTTCCAAATGTTAATTTTGTGAGATGCTAGTTTGTCAACGTAAGCGGGATTTATCTAAATGATTGATCCAGTGTTTGATCATCCTAAATTGGAAAATTGAACCTTTATTTTTACCATGAGGTGTCTTGTCAACCCGCCTACGTTTGTGGAAGATGGAAGATGGTTCTCAGCGAGCTGCTGGGCAGAGGTCTGCACTCTCCGTGTGCTTTTCTAGTTAAAACTGTGTTTGTATCTGTTTTAAAACAGAAAGTCACATGAACCGTCAACAGTCAGCGAAGAAGAAACACAATATTTAGGTGGAGATTGACAACCATTCTTGGTCCGAATGCATCAGCTAGTTCAAAACAAGATATGGTAGCTTGGTTTACTTCCTGTGTTCCCTACAAGCTGCATTTCTGAACCTGAGGTTATCTCTGACATAATCAGGCTGGTTCATTGTGTTTTATTGGACAGTGAAAGTCAGCTACTCATCGCGGGATGGTGAATAAACTTCCAACTGTCTGCACAACAAGTTACCAAATAGATGAAAAAAATACTATTATTTCTTCATGTGTCTTTTTTTAAATGTTTTATTTTAAAAATAGAATTGAATCATTGCAAACTTGCTTACATGAATGTATGAGTCAGTGATAAAAACACATTTTGTGAAGAGAACATGGTGGACGATGGAGCAGTTATTCCTTCTTTGCTTTGAGGGTGTGGCTAACTAGCTGCATTATCCAAACACATAATTCGTTTTGTAGAAAAGAGACCAAATAAAAGCATTTAACATCCTGCTTTGTGTTGTTTTTTACTTTCAGGCACCGAAGGAAACTCTCGCCAAATCAGTGCTGGCCGAGCTGCCCCAGCAGGTCACTCAGTACTTTAAACAGCGGAATCTACCGCCCATCAACCCGGCTCCAGAGTGAGACCCCCGGAAGAGAAAAGAGCCCACGTGCTGTATAAAAAAGCTTGACAAAACCTTCTTGTTAATGGCAAACAAAACAGAATGAAAGTGTGTGTCAGCTGTCACCAAAATATGAATTGTGGATAAAAAAAAGAAAAAAAAAATTGTAAAGTTTTACTGGTTTCCAGTGTGAATCCTTCGGACGTGATTTCCAGCAAACAGATCTGTGATGTTGTGCAATGAGCCTTCAGATACATGCAGGTAAAGCACTGACCTTTTTTATAGAAGGATCAAAATACCTTGATTTATGAGGATGTTTTCCTTTTTCTTTCTGCATGTGCGTGTCCTGTGATTCTTTGTGTAAAGTCCTTTTTAGGCTGAATAATATCCGTGGTTGATTCCTTTTCAGTTGTCTTGCGGATTCTTTTGAGGAAGCAGGTATGGGGAAGACCGTTTTCTTTTGTGCTTACATGTTGGCAGACTCAAGAAACGATTTTGTGCAGAGCCTCATTTCTCCACCCGTCTCTGTGGGGAAGGTTTTTATTTAGCAAATTAAATCCGTGAGGTGGATGTAACCCCTGAGAAGGAAAGAATCCGAGGAGAATGAGGCCACAGTGGCATCTGTAGCACCAACACAAGATGGATGTGGGCTACTGTGTGAACTCATATGGTTTAACAATATGGAGCCATGTTAATAGCTTTGGAAAATCCTTGTATTTCTTATGACTTGAATTGATCCTGCATGTTGTCAATATGAATTTACTGTTTATAAATTGATGCTAATGATTACAAATGCATGTTTATTTTTTATTTTACAATTATTTATGGGATGTAAATAATGAGAAAATGTTGGAAGCAAAGTATTATGTTTTAAAGAGAGAAAACTGCTGTGGCAGAAAGAGCAGATGAGTTTCTGATATGCATATATCGAATGTACATTTCTATGATGCCGTTTCTGTAATTATATACCAATGTTTCTGCCATGTTTAATATCATTTTTATGAAGTGCTAAATTGTGCAATTAAATGACGATGTGTATTGATGTGCATCTTTGTACCAAATGTGTCTATTGATTGTCTAAAGATGTGTTTATATCCACGCTCAGGTTAATAAACCACAAAAACGTGGCAATTTCTCTTTATCTCTGCAAATCAGAAGATAAAAAGATTATCATGTGATGCAACATTATTACAAAACTCAGTTGCAAGCAAAATAATCACAAAGCAATGCATCAAAATTAGATGCAATATTAAGACAAAGATGCAAAATGACAACAGAAGAACACAAAAGGCTCAAAATAGATTCAGAATCACTGAAGAGATGCACAATTATTTGCAAAAGTCTATAATGAGATGCTAATTTTCTCAAATCAGATCTCAAATGAAAACCAGTTGGAAATTATGCAACTGCTCTAAAAGCAATAAAAAAACACAATATGATGCAAAAATTAGACCTGGAAACAAAGTAATCAAAACAAGATGTTGAATTCTCAAATAAAATATAAAGAATGCCGGCAAAGAAAGGAAAAGTATGCTCTTGCACATGAAAAACAACAAAAAAATTTAAACATGATAAATTACCATAAACATACAAAATAAATTGTCAAACGTGTGCAAAACAAGCTAAGGTCAAACTGCGACATGAGCACAAAAGTATTATGGAGGAAAAAACTCATAAACAAACCATATTAAAACATACTCTGTAGACTAACCATAACCAAAAAGACAAACCTCCTCCACACTTACATTAAAATCCTCTGTATGTAGAAACTTAGTTGAACAGAAACTGAGGTGTGGGCGAGAGACACACAACTGCTTTTAATGCCCCATAGCCACCTCTGCTTAAGCTAGTTTGTTTTGCCTGAACTGAAGAGATAATGAATTACAACCTGCTCTTACCTGTCAGACTGAGCAGAGGGAATTCTCCTCTCATCAGAGAAACATGAACGAGAGGAAAACATCTCAGAATGCAGTCTCTGCTGCTGCTTTTGCTTCAAACCACCCTGAACTGACCACAAAGATGGCTGCTGTCAACTGGTGCACATCTTTGTCCAGCACACCTCAAAACTCAAATCCCCTACTTATGCTTTTCTTTGTGCTTGTTAGTCACAATTTTTGTTGTCATAGCAACTCCTTCCACAGCCTCACTCCTGCTATCAAGCTTCATGTCTCGGTTACATCCAGAAACACATGGCTGCTGCATCAATAACAGTGAGCTGACCTGAGACAAACCTTACTCAGATGAAATAATCTCTCAGTCTCATCTTCACACTGTGCCAACAAAGGCTTTGAGGCAGCGTCCTGCTGTTAGAATACTCACAGAAACAGTTTATCTTCTCATTGATTTGCAAACACTGAACTGCTCAGGTTGTTTGATCGCACTGCCTTGGAGACTTTATATGTTTATATCTCCCCACCTTGACTGCCAGCCTGTTTTTTTCCATCTTAATCAGTGAACTGAGCTCAGCTCCAGATGCACACCTTTCCTGCCAAGGTCTAAATGAGGAGTGAATGCATATCCTACAATCCTATTATCTGAATTAGTTTTATTCTGCTCCAATTTTGCACATTCATTTCAGAGCGTATGTTGGTCTGCCCTGAGCTGTACTCATGCAGCACAACAGGAACATTCAAGCACTTTGTACAGACAAAGCACAACTTCAGTTATTGAGAGTTGGAGATGTTCCAACAGTATCTTATCCGTATATGTGTGAGGTCATTCGGGTTTTTCTTACAGTCAGTGTGCTGTTTATGACTTAATCTCAGTGTGTATGTAGGGTCACCATGTGAATAAAAAAAAACAGAAGGAACAGGCTCCGGACCAGGCATCACCACTTACCAAGGTGAGTGTGAGAACCAGTGAGTTATGTTACAGTGATTAACTTTTTATTAAAAGCCCATTGCTGAAATAAAATCTGTGAAACATTACAGTACACAGCAGCGTCCTTCTGAAACTCTCAGTCACTCACAGACTGCAGAAATGTGCTGCCTTCTCCTTGAAGAGTTTTCAGTCTGTTATTGAAAGATTTTTCTGTTTAGGTCCAAAAAAGCTGTTTACAACATCCAAATCTATGAAAACATTTTTTAAAAAGTTCAAAGTAATGAAAAAACAACGGAAAGAAAACCATTGTAATTAAATTGAATAAAATTTAATATCACATTAATAAAAAGCTTCAAATAAATACATTATTTTCACAAATAGTTAAAATAAATGCAAGTAAATAGTAAATAAAATAAAATAATTACTTTAAAAAAACAAAGCCAGCAATTTGTAGAAAATGTTCAACAACAGGTACCAATAAACAGGAACATTTCATCCTTTATTGTCTTCTAAACTTAGCAATAATAATAACAATATTAATAATAAGAATACAAATAAAAAAAATACTAAAAAGAAGATAAGTCAGAAGATTGTGCTTGGTGCATTGTTATCAAATATTTTGCATCTCCATTTCCATAACTTTATTGTGAGGAGACAGTTACGGGGGATTTTTTGAGGGACATTACCCACATGTTTAGCTGTTTTGCTCTTCCCTAAATAGCCAGTCAGTCATTTTCTTTACCACTTAATCTAATTAAGGGTCACGGGGTGGCTGGAGCCTATCCCAGCAATCACTGGGCGAGAGGCAAGTTACACCCTGCACAATTTGCCAGGCCATCACAGAGCCCCCACTGGAGCTTGATCCCTAAAACATATATCTTACTGTACAGGTGACTACTTAAGCTTTTCAAACATGTATAATACAATAGCAGTTGGCTTTATTAAATAAAAGAAATAATCAACCAGATGTAAATTGTTTTACTTGTTGTTTACTTCCAACAAACAGATATGAGGTCATTTGAAAGAACTCAATGTTACTGTTAAACAACAGAACTTCAAACCAATCATTGTTTTATAAAACTGATCCAACAGGCAGAAATTGATGGTACATTTCCTTCTGTAATAACTGATATTGACACCTATTTTCATGATATCAAGACATTGTGGATATTATCTGGGTAGAAAATCAAACAGTTAGATCTAATATAGAAATACAGTTTGTATATAATATGTGGCATTGATATCTAATTTCTTTTACATATCAATAGCTATTTTATAATTTTTTGTTGTTATTCTAAGTAGCAGATGTGTCATCAGACGGATTCTATCGATGGAAAAGATCAGCAACCAAAATATCCCTGTAACTGACAGAAAAGCAGAAAAAGACATTTGACTGTGATGATCTTCCAGTGGTTGTTTATCCAGCTTCATTGTATCCACTGGATTGCTGTGGCATGACACAGTCCAGGTGAAAAAACCATAATGAGGCCTGGAGAGGGAACCAGGTGAGACACTTGGGGGAAGGTCAAACATCAGCCATCTCCTCAACAAGCTCTGCGATCCCCTCTGCTACAGCAGTGACATCTCTCCATCAGTGTGCTGGAAAACATGACACAGTTCTAAGAAAAGCACTCGAGCAGGGAGACAGGGCGATGACAGACGGTGACACAGATAAATATCCTAAAACAAGAACTGGATATGGACGATGCTCAGGAGACGAGAAACAGGGTCGAGAAGAAGAGACAAACGGACAAAAGGCGAAAGGTGCGAGGCAAAGAAAACAATTGAGACAGCTGGCGCACTTCATTAAGAGAAGCTTGCACCTGGGTATTTGTGTTTGCGTCTTGTTTACAGCAGCTAAAAGGACTCTATAAATTGTCACTGCAGCCATCAGCGTGTGGTGCTGTTTCCAGGACAACCCATGTTCTTCTTCTGTCTCAGTATAACATTTCTGTTAGACCCCTGTCTGTCTGCACAGATGAACAGAAAAACAGATTAGATGTAAAAATATCTCAAGAAATGTTCAGTGTTTGCAGACCACTGAGCTGTGATTTGGCTCCATGTCTCTGAATCAATGCACACATAAAGATACGATCAGGTACAGGACTTTGTAGGAGAAACAGTCCGTCAGGATTTAAGACATTAATCACTGATGAGTAGTGCCTGTAAAACAAACACAAATCTAACCACATCACTGCCAAAAAATTAAAATATCAATTAGATTAATGGAGGGAGGGACAGAAGCGTAAGTAAAAGGGTCAGAAAAATAAAACTGTTCAAGGAAGAAAGAAAATAAAAAGTGTGAAGAAGAGAGAACAGCAAGAGACAGTAAGGAAAGAGAGCTGTTAGTTGGTTGTTATAGGTTTGGGACGTTTTCTCCTACATGGGCTAAGACACAACTACAGTTTTCTCATTGGAAAATAAAGTTCTTTCAAATTCTACACTAAAATACATACCAAGCTAAATGAGCAGAGGACTGCCTGGTAGAGTGTAGCTTCTCTCAATGTTTGTAGCAGCAGCAGACGCCTGTTAAGAGACAGTAGAACAAAATATCATTCTTACAGTACATGTTCAATCACAAGAATTATGTAACAACTGACTTATACTAACATCTGTATGAATCATCAGTCCACCTGGCCTATCACCAAAATGAGAAGCTGAATTACATGAAGAGTAAAGTCCTGATCCAAATCCTGGGAAACAATAACCTGGAGATTATACTGGTTTGATTTGGTCCTGAAGTACTCCACAGTTCCAGTTATTGGTTGTACAGTCAGATCTATAATACCACAAATAAACACAAATTGCTGTGAGTTGGCGACTAACTGTATTAAGGCTTGTTTATTTAAATATAGCCTATGCTATTTTTTTTTTTTAAATATGCTAGTTAGGTCATTGTTTTTCACTGAATAGGGTAACAGAATGAAAAGCCCTTGCACTTGTGATGAGACGTATATTTATGTGAACTAGTATGAGTAACAATTTTTTGGGGAAATTTTCGAAGACTGCGCACAGGAAGTGCATTTTAACATTTTGCATGGAAAAACAGTATTTCTTAGTTGGCTTCAGCTGAGTCCAAGAATAACTTATACCTTATCTACAGAACTATTTTATTAAAGGCTAAAATTGTCATGTACTAA
>JBAMHX010000011.1:5265434-5291522 GCA_037177515.1 Pseudomugil tenellus
GATTAATGCTTCTGAGGGCTGCGCGGAGGCGTGCATCCCATAGTGAGACATCGAGCGAAATATTATGAAAGAGAACCAAATGAGCATGATCTGCTGGGGATGAGCTAAATTTATTTTTATGACATGTTATTTGGGTCTGCTTTTAATAGTAAAAATGTTTTACTTACATTTGCATTTGCACAAAATCAATTTCACTGTTAGTTTTCTAGTAAATGCTGCAAGTACGACTCTGTAGCCATGCAGCACAATGACTGCTGTTCAACAGCTAAATGGTCTCTGTTTTTAAATACAGTGAAATACACAAAATACTCTTTCAAGCATGATTTAAAGACATGCAGCATTATCTTAAGAAATATTGTGTAAAAAGGCAGATGCGTGTTTATTTTCTGAATCAAATCATTAAAATGCATTAAAAAAGAGGCTGTAAACACACTTTTCCTGAAGGGCTTCGTGTCTGTTTATAGAACAGAGCTGCTCATTATTCAGTTTGATTCAGCTCGTCGCTATGTGACTTCATCCTGATTCACCCTCGCTGCTCCACAGTTATCAGTCACACAGGGACGGTCACTTATTTGGTTTAACTATTGTTGATGATGGAGAACATCAGAACTGTTCTGGCTTGTTGTGCGTCCTCTGTCCTAAATAAAACCAGGTATTCAGACCTGCGTCTTCATCTGCGTGAGGCTGGTTGTTTTCACACTGCCCAGAAGTTGTTTATGAAGTGGAAACCTGTAATTGGATTTATGCAATTTAATGTTGAGAAGACTTTGTCACTATACAAAGGAGGACTCCGACATTTTCTCAAGCTGAATTCAGCAATTAGACTCGCTCTGCTGACTTTCACTGTTTGTTAAATTCACCTTGAAGGCAAACCTCTCATCTCTTTCTCAGCTTATGTTGTAGCAGACCTTTTTGTCACTGTGTTGCTGCAGGTGATTAAAATTCCTGCTGTAACTTGAGTATATATAAAGTTTACACATCAAAATGTAATATGGAACCTTTTGTTCAATCAATAAAAAACAAAAGTTGTATTTTTCTAATTGAAAGACCTGAAAAGAAAGAGGGGCCACATGTACAAAGACTTACATAGATTTCATACTGAAAGTATGTAGGAAAAGTACTTGCACACAGAAATATTCTGATGTATGAATCCCTTTGTTTGCTTTTTTCCTACAATCTTTCATTGATAAATCCCAAGTGACTTTGATCTGAATGCAGTGTCAGAACCTTATCGTCTTCTCATCAGTACATATGCAAGTAACGATAATTACCCAACATGTTTGTCACCTTTTAGCCTAAATAACAATAAGAAACACACCAGAATCATTGAAAAAGTGGATTACTTTCCACAATATGGAATTGATGTGGTTGTACTAGAGTTGGAAAAAGGATAAATAAGCAACACACAGTTAATATATTGAAGACAGGTGGGTGGAGCTTCCCAGCATGCTTTGCTTTGAGTTCAGTAGCCTAATAAAGTTTAATTAAATCAAATAAAATTTATTACACAGACTCAAGTCTATAAAAGAAAACATATAAGGCAGAGAAAATGCACACACATTGAGACAAACAACACCCAGATGTCCCTGCTTTCTAATGAGCACTAAATGCACCATCAATGCATGAATCTGTGAGACTCCCGACATGATAGAAGTCTACAAACCTCTCCAGCATTTGTACATCGATCTGTGTGTGAGGTTTTATATGTGCTTATCAGGTGAACACGTCTTTAATGATTCATCTGCATAGGATCCATTTTGAACAGCGAACCATTAGATCTGTGAGATTAAAGGTAAACATATTTGTGCATAAATATAAAAATGCGTGCATGTGTAAAACCTTTTTGCGCGTTATTGCTTTATATTTGTGTGTAAGTATTCATAATTACACACAAAATGGTTTATATGGTTAACAAACCATGGCTTACACATAAAAGTACTCAAAGTTATGCATAAAATGGTTTGCACAGTTTGCAAATCATGTATCGCACAATAATGTTGAGTCGATTTTCTCCCCATAAATTGTGATCGTTATTCATGCTACAGTTGTGTTTTCTTTACTTTTTTATTATGCATTGGCTTGAATTAATGTGTCTGTATTTGGCACTGATTTGCTGTTAAGTGGTGCTATACAAATAAAGTTGAATTGAATTATTCTGATTTAACTATAGTCCAGAGTTTAATCTAGCAGTGTTTATCTCTATTTTCTACTTTTTGCGAGCATTTCATCAGTTTCATAACTCCATGAATCCTGCTTAGAATATCACTTTTACATCACAGTTTATGTGGCAAATGATGGGACTGAATGCTTTTATACTTATTTTTATTTATTATTTTTTATTCATTTTTATCATCACTATCAGTTTTGTATCCAATCTGATACACATGAAGTTGTACTGATTGTTTCTGGAATGTTTTCTCCTCCTTTTCTTTGCTCTCTATCTTATCCGGCTCCTGCAGTTGTCATGTTGGTAATCTGTATTTTTTTTTTTTGCTTTTGTCTGCAGCCATCTGCAGAACTCTGCCCACGCTGCGCCATTTGTCATCGTCTCAGAGGAGGCCATTGCTAAGGGCATCCGCCGCATCGTTGCAGTGACAGGAACAGAAGCCCAGAAGGTCAGGACACACAACCACACTCGCTGATACACACACATCTAGCTGCATGTGCAGAGAAAAGTTGAGGCAAGACTCTGAAGTTGCTGATAAGTGTTTGTTTTAATGTGCTGATTGGGACATGTTTGCATGCTCTAATATGGCTAAATCTGCCTCGTATTGGCTGATGCGTTTTACTTAAGGCCCAAAGAAAAGCCGATGCCCTACGCCAGTCTCTGTCCGCACTGGGAAACAAAGTGAAGCAGCAGACGTCACCGAACAAAGATGTGCAGAAAGAGATTGCCGACATGACAGAGGTAAAGAACGTTTCTGTGCTGGAAACAGGTCAGGTCTGCTTTGCTGGGTCAACATCTGTTTTCTCTGCAGTCGATCGGCACTGCAGTGATCTCTCAGTGGCAGAAAGACGAGATGAGGGAAACCTTGAAGGGTCTGAAGAAGACCATGGACGACCTGGACCGTAGCTACAAGGCCGACATTCAGAAGAGAGTCTTGGAGAAGACGAAGGAGGTGATCGAGAACAACCCGAACCAACCCCTGCTCATCATGGAGATGGAGACGGGAGCCTCTGCAAAGGTAGATGTTGTGCCTGTATGTACACGTACAAGTACAAGGTGTACATGTTTCTACATAGCAAAGAGATAAAATGTAACATTAGATGCCAACAAACATTAATCCTATACTTTCTATACTAAAGGCAAAACTTCTTCTCTGCGGTTGCTCCATCATTAACTTTTTTTTAAAATAAATGAACTAAAAGAGGTATTGTAAAAAAAAACAAAAAAAAACAGATTAAATAAATAAAAGATTTAATGAGCTAAATCATAATGAAACGAAAAAAAAAATACTTAGAAATTGGTGGAAAAGGGTTGTTTGTGTTGCTACAAAACAAAAAAGGATACAATACTACGTCTGATTTGAGCATAAATAAATATTCAAATTCAGAAACGTAGTTGTTTTATATTAGTTTTATCGGATGCATAGATATTTTCCTCCCTGCTCACTTTAACTCATTGAAACTTGCTTTATTTATTCAGTTTTGCAGATTTTCTCACCAGTTTCTTCAGTCATCTCATTATTTTATCACCATAAAACAAATCGGCTCTGTGACACATCACTTCTGACTGAGCTGGTCTTTTTACGTGTCCTCCTTTCTCTCCATTTTCCCTCTAACTTTCTTTCCCTACGTCTCTCTCAGGCTCTGAATGAATCCCTGAAGCTGCTGAAGACGCAGTCCCCTCAGACCGCCGCCATGCTCTTTACTGTCGACCCAGATGCCGGAAAGATCACCTGCCTTTGCCAAGTCCCTCAGGTATCCTCCACTCATTCATATGTGCCGAGAGCCTCCATCTGAGCACCACAAAGCTGACTTACACCTCATCCTCTCTGCAGGATGTGGCCAACCGCGGCCTCAAGGCCAGCGAGTGGGTTCAGGAGCTGTGCCCCCTGCTGGACGGCAAAGGAGGCGGCAAAGACATGTCCGCCCAGGCCACCGGGAAAAACACACAGTACCTGCAGGAGGCACTACAGATGGCCAACGAATTCGCTCGGCTCAAACTGGGAGAGAACTGAGAGGAGACAGGAGGAGGTGAGGCTCAGAGACATTTCCAGCAGAGAAATGGAAGTCCTTTTTTTTCTCCTCTTTACCCCCCTTGTAGGTTAGAAACTTAGCAAGTCTGGCTTTTCCCACCCCAACAGCTGACAAATGACACTCAGCCAGCAGAAATGAGCCACTCATATTTATTAGTACTTTTCTCCGTCTGGACATAAATAGATGTTTTAACATCCTCGCAGGTGTTTATTAACTGAGAGAGAATGAAGGAAAATATGGGAAATGATTTTCTTGTGTCCACTGCATTAGTGCGTCTCCATATGCAGAGACAAAGGGACGCTTTTTGCTTTAGACTCTTAATAATTCTACTGTACAGCTCAGATAAAATAGAGAACTTAAAAAAACTGCAAATTCCTCTGAGAACAGAGCATTTAATGAACCACATCCTGCCTCTGAGCTCTCGTTTCATCTCACTGTAACCCCCTTTGTACCCCCGAGGCACTTTGTCTTTCTTTTGGCTGCTTGCACCACTTGAGCTGAGCCCGAGGAGGAGAAGTAATAACTCAGCTTAGATGGGAAACAACCGAGGTGCAGTTTGTACTTTGTGGCCTTCGCTGGCTCCAGGCTTTCTGTCTGATCTCTGAACAGTGGCGCCGTCCATCAGTGTAAGCCAAACCCAGTTTTACTGGGTGGACTGGAGGTGTTAGTGCTGTAGCTGTACCATAGTCTCTAAACATTCAGCTTTTATCTGACACGTCTGTGGATTCATTTAATAGATAATAGATTTAACAAACATTCGTCAACTGATCACAAATTGTTAAATAACTGATCTGTGTGTCTTAATATTGCTGACATGTATTATTGATCGAATGCATTTTCATTGTAGCTGTTCTTGTTGCAGAAATTATGAGGATTGAATAAATACGACTGGTAAAATCCACACGTCTCTTGTCCATTTTTAATGTAAGATAATGGTTGATTACAGATTTTAGGAACTGTTTAGTCAGAGCTTCAGAAGTGGACTGTTTAGATATATTCCTCCATACATGATAATTGCAAATCAATTCATGTGGATCACAGAACATAAGTGAACATAGCAGAACAATAACTTCCATTAACAGCGTTTGTTAAAAACCAAGTTGAAATGAAAGAAGCGATACAAGAGGCAAAATCAATATAAAGTGAGTTACTGTTAACCAATCCTGATGTCTAAGGTCAGTGTTTAGCAAACAGCCATTTTATCTGATAAATCTGTTGATAGGGTGGTGGTTCGTGCTCCCCCGACCCCCCACAGAAGCGCCTTTAAAATCCCAGGAAATCGTATCACCTTGTGAAGAGCTAAAACACAGAAAACTAAAAGCTAAAACTGTTAGACCTCCTATTTATTATGAGAATAAGTTTATCTTAAACTAAAAACTTTTACTACTTTTACAGTTGCCATGACATCCTCCAATCAGGAGGAAGTTTTAATGACCTCAGTCTTGATCCAGTCACTTCAGAGACATCCAGTTTCATGAAGCGTTTATTTGTACAATAGCATAAAATACAAAGAGTAACATGTCATACAGATGTTCAGTGGTAAATACACACAGGCTTTTTCCAGAAGGTACTGAAGGAGACGTTAAAGGCTGGACGAGACGGTGGTGACAGGACTCCACCCACATGAGGAAGCTTCACACACTAAGTTTAACTCACTATTTCTGTTCGTACGCTATCTGCTGCTGTATGTTTGCTGGTCTCACAGATTCACTACGCAGCTTTGTTCTTACTTGACGAGTCTAACTGTTCATCTCAGTCACTCTGGAGCATAAAGACAATATCTAACAGAGGTATGAGTGTCGGCCAAGGTGGTCTGATATGGGCTTTATGCTGAGTTCCTGTTTGGTGCAGCTTGGACAAGTTCTGGCTTCTAAAAAATCAGGACGACTGGTAGCGGGATCTTTTCCGCTGAATTGATCTGGTTTTCTAAGCTCAACCCAAACCAACTGATGGGTAAGTTTAATACTTTGCATTAATAAATAAGGCCTTAAGTGATGAAGCAACAAAGGAAACTTGGGTTGTACTGATGGGTGTTTTGATCAAAACTAATGTGATTGTAAATTGGTTTAATCTGATTAAATCCTTTCGGCAGCTTGTTCTTAACTTTCCTAAAATAAGCTAAGATGACTTGTTACCATGACTACACAAGATCTCATCTCTGGAATCAAGCAGGTGCGTCTGTGTTGCACCTCTACTGCTTAAAGCGAGTGATGATTGTGGCTGAAATGTGATGCAACTCTGTGTCTAATGTGCCAGACAAAAGGGAGTAAAAATAGAAAGAAGCAGCACAAAGATGGTTAAAGTCAGGGAATATATTGAGGTCATGTAGCCTGGATTAAAAAAAAAAATCTTCGTTTTGAAGGAAATCTGTTTAAATAAATATAAATGGCACATCTTTCAGGAAAGAGTGGCTATTTTAGACGTCTAAATCTCGCCTGGAGGCTAATAAAATGGGTGTTTTTGGGTCAGCAGCAGGAGAAAAAGACCTACTTTGAGAGATGAACACTCAAATGTGTGTCATGTTTGTAATTTGGGTTGAGACAGCAGGAAGGCTTTACTGTGCTCTCTCCTTATCTGATCAGATGCTGTAGTCTCCGGTTGGTCGACGGAGAAGAGCCTGATAACGGCTCACTTGCTGGAACAGCCCGATTCAGAGTACAGATGAACTAAAAATAAGGAAGGGCACATTCTGCTGCCAGAAGTGTGAAAGGATGTCAGCGAGAAAGGAATGAACATTTATTCTGAAGCTGGAGGGGAGCGTGCAGCCGGTACGAATTCACGGCAGCATTTCTAAAACTTTATTTTTATCTGTTCTTATAAAAATCATCACAGGTTTTTTCTGCAATCTCAGGGGCTCGAATCCAGCAGGTGACCCTGCCTGCATGCAATGTGGTCAAGAACAAGCTCACATGGATCCAATTTCATCATCAGTTTTCATCTCCTTCAGTCATCTTTTAAAACATCTGTTTACAAAGCAGTAAGAAGTGAAGGGCAGAAGGCAGTGTGTGTGTGTGTGTGTGTGTGTGTGTGTTTAAATGTAGCTCACAAGGCACAGCCCTCAGCCAGATGATGCGTATGACAAAATAAAAAGGTAGGTGTGTGTCACTGATGGCGCAGTATCAGGACAAGGCACAGAAGTGTGTGTTTGTGTTGGGGGGGGGGGCAGAGGAAACGCAAATGGTGTGTCCAGATTCAGCTGCACTGACTGCAGTAAGTTCAGCTCCTCGCATCGCCTGCAGAGGGAAATGTGGCACCCCAACGGATCAGAGCGGTTAAATCCTGCTCCATCACACACAGCAAGGTTTTTTTCTAAGACATGATGAGAGGATGTGCTGCAGCAGCTGGTGGCCTGATCCTGCCATCTTCAAACATGATGGAAAGACTGATTCATTAACGCTCCTGGAAACATCTTCTGAAAAGATCATTTAGTTTTTAGTTTTAGGTGTTTTTTTTTTGCTCATTTTGTACGCAAACAGCATCAGCTGCCCTCAAAGAGGCGAGAACCTGGGTGACGTTTACACCTCAGTTTTCTTACAGATTCCTTTTACCCTGTTAATCTATACATTTACTGAGAAAATGCAAACTTAATACCACAAGAAAAAGATCCATCAAACACCCTTTTTGACAGAAGCTGCCACAGGTTTCCAGCTTTCTTACTGCAGTTAAATAATAAAAATGGATTAAAAGATGGTAATGAGGACAGATGTGTGTATTATTACTGGAGGGCCAGTTAATGTGATTTTATTAAAGCAACACAACATTTCTGACTTGTTTTGATGCCACATTTCTGCTGTATGTTTCTGGAGCCATTATTGCCCTGCAGCATCCTGAGTTAATGTGTTCAGGCTTTGTTTCTTTTAGGCTGTGAGAGGGGTGTTCTGTCTTCGAACAATATAATACTCATCATCTCAAATCATTTTAGGTGTGATTAAAGTAAAAAGTACTTTAACAATGAAGTGAAAGCACTTTGCTAAAAAGAAATGAAAAAACAAAAAGGCAGGAGGAGGTCTTAGATAAAGTCATTTAGAGCATTATTCTGAGAGGGTAATCAATTATAAAATTAACCATTTACAACCTAATTTAAAATAACTTAAATGACCAAAATATCTTACCTTTTTATTTTAGATATTCTAAAATGACGAATCTAAAAACGCAACCTGAGGATAATTTTATTAACGTTGAGTAAAAAATGGATGTAAAAAGTATTTAACCCACTAAAGGGAAACTGCTGTTTAGTACAGAGAAAACGTCCATAACTTATTCAGCCTCGACCCCCAAAATACCCCGTGGGTGTTTGCAGCCCCCACTCCCACACGATCACTCAAAGTCTGGAAAACTGTCAGAATCGTTGTGTATAATGAGGATAGAGCAGTTTTTGGCAGATTTGGTTCACTGCTGTGACAAGACACCTGAGATCAGCTTCTGTCTCACAGATAATACCAAATTCAGATTTTATACTTTATGTGTTAATGTCATTAAAAATTAAGGGGCTGATTTCACTGATTTTATCTGCAATAATGCTTCTGGTAAAATAAATAAACAAATAAATGTAAATTATTTAATAAATGTGGGGCATATAGTTTGTTATGTTTCCGACGACCCAGTGAAATGATCTTCGGAGCACCATGGGGGTTTAATCCCGCATTTTGAGAGCCGCTGCTTTAACATGACAACATTTTCCTCTTTTTTACGAGAATATTTTTGGAATTTTAAATCCTGAAACAGCAAAAATACCAACAAAATGATTATCATCAGCTGGATATCTTTAATGCACGTTGAGGAATATCTTCTTTTTTCACACAACTCTCAACCCCACCATGTACTTTTTATACTTTGTTTTGATCATTCAGAAGATCTAAATATAATTTAATCGTATCCCAGATTTCAGGAGCTTTAAGTAATCCCTGGTTTAACTTTTGAGTCTGTACCTGACATACATCAGGTTGTTCTAAAGACGAGAAAAGACATTTTATTTTCTCTTTCTGTAATGTGTTGCTTCCCTGCTTTCCAGATGTGCTCAGAAACCCATGAGCACTTCTCTTTATCAGCCACCAGCTGCTTGTTCATGAACACATCTGTCATGTTTGCATTTGTAGTTGCAGCTCAAACTCTTTTTTTTTTCCCCCTTCATTCAAAGCAGACGCCGCTTTTCCCTCCGAGGCTTCTGCTTATTTTTTTTTCCAACAAAAGGACTTTTTCTTTTTAGATGTAAAAAACCCAGAATGGAGGGTAATAATGGTTAATTTATGATGACAGAACCCATTAGCATGATGCAGGAAAAGGAAAAAAAGCCAATCTGAGCCGGCAGCAGTATGAAGCTAACACTGAAATCTGTCACCATCAGGAAACGGGCTGCAGAGGTGAAGTCTAAGGCGTCTGGTGGCTCCACCTCCTCCAGACTTTGCTGAAGTTTTAATTGGCTGATTTGGGACCAGGATGAGCGGTTAATGAGGCCGAGCTACTGACGAGCAGTAACAAGTTCCAGCGGGGGGTTTCTCTCCCCCCATCATGTGGGCCTTAATCTGGGGCAGAGCCCTCCAGACAGTCTCTTGCACCCACCGGGATTGCAGGAGTCTGGTTCTGTAGAAGAGTCCTTTCAAAACGTTAAAGTTTGTGTGGAAGTTGCCTCCCAAACAACTTGCAAACTCTTTTTTAAAAAAAAAATTTTTGAGTGCATTGTATCTGTCATGTTCGAGCCCTCCATTTCAGTTTCTCCCTAATTAGACCCTGACAGACCACATGGGGTCTCCAACCAGAAGCCAGCATGCCTCAATCCAAACATGAAATCCCAGGAGATGTTCTTTTAGCCTCATTAGAGTCTCATGCAGTCAGATCAACACATCTCTCTCCATGGATGTGAGTGGAAACTGAAGCAGTGCCTGTGGTTGCCATGGCGTTTAGCGACCTTCAGAAGCTGAGGCGTGCAACGCTGCAGTGATTTGACTCAGACAGGCTGAAAGGGAGAAAGTTTCGTTTGTGTTTGAGGTGCTGACCCTATAAGGGGTCGGAGAGGGGGGGGGGGCTTCAGAAGGCGGCCATATTCAATAGTCATCACACGCTGTCTCTAAGCAACCATTTTCTAAGCAGTCACGGATGCAGAGGAATCGTTTATTCTGCAAGACATGATTCATGTTCTCATTGAAGGATTTATAATCTTTCAGCATCTTCAGATTCCAAGGTTAAAAGGTCACATCAAACTTGAGTCGTGGAGTTCATCGTCTCACTGCAGAGCGTTCTGTTTGATATGAAACCAGGATTACATAGTGTTCAGGTAACGAGCATTTCCACTTGAGTCCAGAAGTGACTTATTTGTAGATGCTTCAGAGCCGCGGGGGTTCGTTTAAGTGGTTATTGAATTCTTCAGCTGTTCAGCCGTCAGTTGTTTTTCCACTCGCCTCAGGGAAAAGAGCAGCAGCCTCCACTTTGGCCTACGGGGAGCCATTACAGGCCGGTTTAGGATTTAACTCCAGGGGCAAAGTTTATTGAAACACATTATCTGTGATCATTTGTTCACCTGCAGTTTTCCTCAACCGAGGATCTAAACTGGTGTGGGTTGGTAAATGTGAGCATTTTACACACGGTGTTTGGCCAGTGAAGCAAAGGTCTACTCAGGATACGCTGCTGCTCATTTTCCCGGGAATACAGTGATTTTTCCAGCCTTTGTGAGCTCCTGAATGATCTGGGCTTCGTAGTCCGCGTCGTGGACACCTGTCTTCCTGAACTCTCCGGAGTAGCGGTTCTGCTCCCAGTAGTGGTGCCAGTTTCCTCGGCTGTCTGCCCCAAAGCCAAAGACGTTGACCTGAAAGGTGGAGGGAGTGTTAGCCTGGCTGATGGAAAACCACACAGGTGGAATTTGATTCAACTTTTGGTTTCAGGACAATGTTAGGATTTAGTTTGACAGAAAAGAACAAACCTCATCACAGACGTGCAGAGCGAAGAAAAGCACCAGCATGCCGGTGGAGGGGTAGCGCCCGTGATGTCTGGTCCAGTGGTCGTGGATGTATTTAAAGAAGGCTGGGTTGAAGACCTGGACCTGAGAAGTAAAGAGGACAAACATATAAAAAATATAATATATTAAAATATAAAAACCCTGTTTTTATATTTTTTTAGCTTCTATTATTAGCTACCTATGAGGACATAATAATCATCTGTCCAGGGATCATTGTCCTGCTACATGAGGCAGTTTGAGCTGAGCTTTAGCTTTATGACAGATGGACTCACATTTTAGAGTCGAATACTCTGATATCCAGAGGAGATCCACTCAGGCAGCACATTTATTTGATCTGTGAGTAATCTGATTATGTCAATCTGAAATGGGTTATCTGAAACACCACAATTCCATTTCCAGTCTTTTAATTAATTTCTTTCCTACTAAATGCCTACTGGTTGAACTTCCTGTTTAAGTCGGAGCTGCCCTGCAATCTTAGCGTTTGGTGGTGGGGTCTGGTTTCACAACGTCTTTTCTACTTCTTTAAAGAAGGAAAAGATTAAAACAATGCCATTTTTCCACATTTACAGCAGCACATTAGACTTTGCTGCCTACGTACTCCCTCAAATTATCTGATGTGAAATCCAGACTCGTTTAACGATCAGATATTAGGTGTGCATGCAAAAAGATTGAATGATAGCAAAGTGTTCAGGTACTGCAGCTGTAGAACAAGCCCCGATCATCACCACTCCACCACCATGTTGGACAGTACGTATGAGGAGTTTGTGCTGATAGGTTTTATTTGTATGTCCTGATGTAAAATTCTAAAAAAATAATCATTCTAAAGCTCTGAAAGCTTTAATCCTGACATTCCTTTGGCATTTTTAGGGAAAAGATTCAAAAAGCTGCAATGTTTTCGAAAAGGATCAGTCAAGTGAAATTTTGATATTCCCTGAAAGCAACTCCGTCGAATCAAAAGTAATTACAAATTCATCCTCTGCCTCCTGATGATGTAAAGTCTCAACAAAAAGGGCTTTAGACTGTTTTGAGCTCCAAAGTGGAGATTTAAGGGTCAGCTCCACAAGTCACTACGTCTTTGACCAGGTTGACGTATTTCCAACATCTTCCTGTGGCAGAGATTAGTTTATTTTCACAGAATAAAGAGCGAGCGGGAGATTAGCGAAGACAAAGGGAAGGTTTGCAATCCCTCATCATCAATGAGGGTGCTATAATTACAGCAAAGCAGGGTCACTGGGGTTCCGCCTCTGCAAATGTGTTGAGTTGTTTTGCAGCATGTGTCAAAACAATCAAAGTTTAATAGGAATGAAAAGACGCACCTTGTCCTTATCAACACGGAGGAACTGCTTCACTGGAGCGTATGTACTGAAAGACAGAGCAGAGAGAAATTGATTAAACACATTCAATCAGTTTTTAATGTGATTACAGAAGCTGTGAGTTCTAGATGATTGACAGCTGACAGATTGTTTCAAGTATGTCTCCAACTCTTCACACCTTTTCTGTTAATAGATTTCTAAACTTAAACTATACACAAGTGTGTATATGTGTGTGTGTATGTAGCCAGATACCTCAGTATCACCGTCTATGTGAGCTGTATGTCCTTAACTCCTTTCATGCTTTTGTGCACTCATATCTATTAATCCATGCTTATGCACATCTGTGTATGTTTGTATCTGTGTTTGTGTGTATGTGTTGTGTGTGTGTGTGTGTGTGTGTGTGTGTGTGTGTGTGTGGTCTTACAATCGAATCTGGCCGGTAGACAGAGCGCTGGTGATCCAAACTAGATCCAGTGTTTTGAAGGGAACTAGGACGAAGCTGACGTTGGCAGCCAGGTTTTTGGCACTCTCTGGGTACATGAAGTGGTGAGTGGTGTGGCTGCCCACATCTTCCTCGTAGCCCACCGTGGGGGCCAGATTTATCCTGTGGGGGAGGGGAGGAGTCAGACGGAAGAACATCAGATATCAGGAGGCAGCTTGCTGCATGATGAGAAAACCCTGCTCATCCACATCAATCTGCAGTGTTAAAATAGCTCCACGGGAACTCATTTCACGCTCATTTGTCTGCATCAAAATTTCCTGTAATGTCTCTGGGTTAAACTTCCTGATGTTTGACTTGCCTTCAAGGTATTTTTAAGTATTGTAACATTTTGAGAAATGATAAGAACATCATCATAACCGCTGCAATTCTGGAAAAAGCAAAGCAAAATGTAAACATTTGTATTTTTCCCTTCACCAACACTAAGTGGAACATCTGCATCACATTTAATTTTTTTAAGGGTCAAGTGTGAGAAAATGGTGGCAAAGAGTTGCTTAAACACAAATTACAACCAACTTAATGCCCAATAGCCCATTTTAGATTATTTTATTAAGTATTGAAAATGGAACTAATTTTTTTCACTTTAGCTATAAAACAAAAAAGAAAAAAATGGCTGCAGATGAGGAAAACATCTGTCGTTTTATGTCTGGCATTTACAATTTCTAAGAAAATAAATAGTTTAAATGTTTTGTATTTACATATTTAAAAAAACTATAAATTTAGTTGAGCAGTTTATTTGATATGAACTATTTATTTTTATGTATTTCATCAATTTAGTGGTAAAAGTTGCATCTTTTTCAAGTCTCTGCATTTTTTCTGTTTTAAATTATTATATTATTCAATAATATAATAATTAAATAACTATTATATTATTTTAAATTATGGTGAAATCAAATATTTACTTAGTTTTGTGTTTATGAGCCTGACTCAAGTTTTAGTTCATCTAGGTGCCTGATTTTTAGTTTTTTTATTGTTGTTGTTTAAGGTTCACAGTTTTTTGTTTGTTTTTTAAATTTTTTTAAGGTTCACATACACATGACATGTAAATGTCTTTGTGATTATCTTATTGCACTATTTCTTCTATTAAAAATATTTTAAACAGTAGGTGGATTGGGTTTAATTACTGAATACAAATTAAACCAGTACAGTGTTAATTGAACTGGCCCCATACCACTTTGTACTGGTAAAGTTGGAGCCCTGCCCAAAAAACAGATGTTATTTTTACATAATAAAAAACATAAAATAAAGTTAAAAAACTTGGGCCATTATGAAATAATTCTGAGCCCCCCACAGCCATGTCCTTTATCAACACCTCCACAGGATCAGACAGTCAAGACGATAAAGACAAAGTATCCCACACTCCACCTAAAGACTTGTGTGCCGGCATTAGAGGCCAAGAAACTCTGCTGAGTCACTGTTTTAGTGCAGTTCTCATTGTAAAAGCTTTTCAGCCGCACATCTAACAGTTTAATCAATACCGAAACCACTCAGCTCTTTGTGCACTGGAGACGTTTACCATATTCACCGTACGTTAGACATGAGTCACTGTCTGGAGGAGTGATGCATTTAAACAAACAGGAAGGTATGCTTTGGGTGTGAAAAAATAAATCAAAAATGAGAGCAGCGACCCATAAGCCGCAGAATAAAACAGATGTTTGTTTGAGAGAGCTGGAGTGAGAAGGAATGCAGACGTGGCTGCTGGTGCGTGGGACTGCTGTGGCTGAACTGAAGTTCAGAAACAAATGGAAACCAACAGCAATGACAAATCATAACAAGAGATGGAAGCTGGAGGCTGCCCACACAGATCCACTGAGAATGCAGCTGTAATGGATGCTGCGGCCTTCAGCATACAAACAAACCCACAGCATACCGGCAGCTCCTGCTGAGTGCGTCGCAGCTCCGGGCGTGTCCTTGGCGCAACCACGCTGCAGGGAGCGACATATAGCAGCATCCCTCAGCTTGGTTTTACAGAACAATCATGCTTTGTTATCCTGAGGGGGATTTATGAGCCTCGGTGCATAGGCGTGTACGTCAGACACAATGAACGGTTTAAGTTTCAGCTTCTCTGGACATAAAGCACTTTGCGTTGACCACACAGATTAGGTGACCCCCAGCGAAAACAGAGGATGGCATTAAACGGTGAGATTAAATTTAGAATCAGTCCACACATCTGCTGTGTGCTGTTTTGTAAGCACATGTCCACCCACACCCCCCCTTGCATGCACACATAATCTACATGTGGATGGAACATTAATGGGACATACTGCGCAGTGTTACTGTTGAGTAGGAGGAGAAAAGGGGGAGGGGGGGCTCCTCATCTAAATTTCCTTGTGTTTTACTATTATGAAACCAACTGTGCATCAATGCTCCCACCATAAATCCTTTACATCCATCCTCTTACCTCATTATGTAGTTGTGACCATCAATGGACGCCCCGTATCCGGCCCCACGGAGGTTTCCAGAGTTTCCCACCACGGCACAGCGGAGACAGCGTCCTGGATCCCACGAGCTGTACGGTGACCTTCCAGGAATAACCTGAGATAAACCAGAGTGGGCTCAAACTCCGGCAAAAGGCATTCAGAAACTGGTCCTCCAGCTTTGACCCGGCAGTGTAAAATATGCATCATGCTCAGTGCTGAGGTGAATTCTTTATGAAGATTTACATGAAATACCCATGATTCACTTCTGCCATCAGGGATCCTAAACACATATGAAAGCAGTGTCCTGTACTGAGAGAGTGGAAGAGGAAATGCGTACCGACGCAGCCGGGTCGCAGATAAATCTTAATATCTCCCCACAGATTTTCTCCAAGAGGGTTAAGTAGTCACTCATCTCAGTCCAGGACGGTAATGGAAAGATGAATTAATCATGTGAAATACCTGAAAGAGCCTCAGGAGCACCTGCTGGATGCTGTGGGGTTTAAACTGTGGCTGCAGCATCTGCAAAAGAGAGAGTGAGGGGTTAAAGCGCGTCCCCTGCACAGTCAGATCTGACCTGACAGGCAGACTACGCCCATGTATATGCATACATTCACCTCTGTGCACCTGCAGCTGCTTGTGCTGACATGTATGTGATTCATTGTCTGCATGTCTAAAGCAAGCTCGATGAAAACAGGTGGTAGTGGGAGAAAATAAAGCCCCCCCAGAAGCAACAAGTTATGCCAAACTGGCTGCAAATGAACTTTTTTTCTATTCTGAGCCAGAATAAATAGATGAAGGTTAACAAAGAAAGTTGTGTTGGGTGAGAAGAAGTTGGGGGAAGACAAAAGGAGGACAAAGATGATCCTGTGGAGATGCATCTCTGCCAGCAGCCTGAGGGATAAATAACACCATGAAAGTGAAGCTATTAGAGCGCTGCATAAAAAGCCTTCACTTTCAGATCTTCCTTTTGGCTTTGCTGAAAACTGACTTAATGCACAGTTGGAGAGCATTTCTGAAAATATTAATTAAACCTCAAATTCAGCAGCGTTAATTATGATAATACGGTTTAACTAAAGCAAAATGGTTGAAAGCAATAAAAGCAGAGCTGAGCTTGTAAATATGATTCGAGATGTGAAATATTGTGAAGCTGCATCAGTGCGGCCGCGGAGACCTGTGTGATGCAGAAGCAGGAAAATAAACATGAGCAGAGGATGGAGAGCCCAAGGAAAAGAATTCAGCTGAATTATTTAGAAAAGACATACACATCCTATAAAGTATTAAAAAGCAAAGTATATCACTTTAAATTCAGTTTGTGAATCTTTATAAAGTTGAATTTTCAGATGGTAACTGTAGAGTCATGCTGTCAGACGAAGTTTTGATTTAGTTTCGCCAACATAAACCCCAAAAAAGGCTGAATCAGCTTTAAAAAAAGGACAGGGATTTATTTTCATGTGACAGAGAACCTGATCCTGCTTTCACACCTGCAGCACCCATTTTTACTGAATAGTGGCTCAAAATATCCAATTTCACATATCAGATAACAAGCTGATGTTAAAAACCTATAAAGAATACTGGATCTATTTTCCGCTGTAACAAAGAGGCGCTCCAATCCCGTGTTCCAGCATTTTCCAATCCTGCAATTCCATCCCTTCTCCAGCACACCTCAAGCAGAGCGTTACCAGGCATTTAGAGTCAGACATTTGATTCAAGTGCATTGGAGAAGGACACCTCTGCTGTAATACGACTCAGAAATGAATACAATGATATAGATTCAGCTTTTGTTTTAGCTGCATCTATGTGATGAACAGTTGAAGTTTTTCCATCATCATTTCCTGGCAGAGTTAAAAAGCAGGAAATCTGTCTGATCTCAGGGGGCTGAAGCCACATATTGTCCGACATGCATTCCCGTTCTGCTGATTTGAACATGCCCGCCTGCATATGTGTCTCTGTATGTGTGTGTGTTTGTGACATTGAGGTGGAAACTCTGCCATGTGTAATACAAACAGCATGAGGCAGAGATATCCAGTCCTCAAGATCTACCATCCGGTAACTTTTAGATGGATCCAACACACCTGAGTCAAATGAAGGTCTTGTTAGCAGCTTCTGCAGAGCTGATCTACAGTCTGCATCTTGAAAATGGTGAAAAAAAAACTTTATATCTCCATCTTACAGAATATAGAGCAGTTCATATTTTAATGTCATCTTATGGAGTAGCTCTCCATCTCATGTAAGAATATATTTATACATGAACACTGAGCAGAAGCTGCAGTTAAAAGGATTAAAGCGCAATTAGATTTTTTTCATTCAGGTGTACTGCCTACATGACTAATTCTACGGGGCCCGTTTGGTGACAGCCATAGAGAGAAATTAAATGGGTTACTCAGAGGAAATACTCACACATCAACAACTCGCTAAGTATCTGCATACAAACTACATCTTCAAATGATGTCTTTTACTGAAGCCTCCTGTTGTGATTAATCATGTTTAGTTTTGTAATAAAACGCTGCAGATTGCAGGATATAACTGTGAGCGACAATCTTACTATATAATGCTTTATGTTTTTGAATAGGATGCCAATAAGTAGATTAAATTGCTAATAAAAATGCTCGTGATTGATGACGAGTTCGATGTGCTATAAAATCGTCACACATTAACATTTTTCCCATAAATCATCCAAACATCTTGCTCAAAACACCAAACATTCATTTTAGTATTTTATTTATGTTTGATGATCTTATAGCAGTTTTAGTGCGTGTACACTTTTTGCTAAGATTATCACCAGAACATGCCAAATTCATGAACAGAGTATAAAAGAGACCTGACAGAAAAATATAACTTTTTTTTTTTAACAAATCCAATAAATTTATTGCAAAATTCATTTACACTTTGTAAACGTAACAGACATGATCACCAAAAATGCTGAGAGGAAACCATAACAGTTCCAGTGTACACTACAGATGCAACTTTAGCTTTAGGTGTTGTGTGTGTGGAAAGACTAACGATGACTGCCTGCATCCACCTACCACCTGTAATGGAAGGGACTCAGGTCACACATCTGCCTGCGTAAAGCCTTTTAACAGAGAAACAGGATTGTTCACGTGTGTGTTTATGGGGAGGTAAAGTCTCCATGTTTTTTACTCCTGCTGTGAGTCCTATAAATGGATCACATGAACACTGCTTACTGGTAAAGCTGGAGACAAGGGAGCCAGTCTGAGAGCTGCATTTGCAAGCAGTCAGGGATAATGGTTTTACTTCTTTTTACTGATGATATGGAAAGCTAATTGTTGCATGCAGATAAAGGAAATATGCTCAGGCTGTATTATTAGTCCAGACCAGAAACCAGACTAAACATGGAGAAGCAGCATTTAGCTGTGATGCTGCAAATAAGTGGAACAAACTGCCAGTAGAGGTAAAACTTTCACCAAATGTAGAAACTTTTAAATCCAGGTTAAACACTTTTCTTTTCTATTCCAGCTATAAATAAAATCTGCAAGGTAAATTTTTAGTTATGTTCTTCTTCATGATTTTATTTTAACTTATTTTATTATGATTCTTGCTGTTTTTATTTTTATTTCTGTTTCAACATCTGTAATGCTTTTAATGTTTTTATGTAAAGCACTTTGAACTGTTGTGTTCATGAAAGGTGCTGTACAAATAAACTTGCCTTGCCTACACAAACTGGAGGTAATATATTTTTTTATAAATAATGTCCATAAAGTGAGTGACAGCAAGTAAAATCTGTCCCTTCTTTTCCTGCTTGTACCTGATGATTGTTTCATGACAGACTTAGTGGAACTCTGGGCCTGTCATTCAGTATCAGATCTCTTTGAGTCCCTTCCATCCACAGCCTGCTTGTGCTCTCAGAGGCATGAAATATTGTGAAGCCGCACATTAACGGTCAATAGTGAGAAACGTTCTGCTTTGTCTCCTCATTTCAGCCAGTGTCTTTCATGTTCTGCGTTAGTTTTACGCTGCTTCGGTGTGGGACGATGATGCATTGCAGCAGCTGACAAGTCAACAACTTACAAACACCATAAAGTCGTTTGTTTTTGATCAACTGCTAGTCACGCAGCTACATTTGCATTCACGTGTGCGAAGATGCACCAAACACCTGCACATTAAATAAGAAAATGGCCCAAAACAAAACTGCAGATGCAAGAGGTCTATCGGGATTTTGGCAGCCAGTGCATACCTCTTCCTCCTCCTCACCCTCTCCCACACACTATTCCTCATTTATTTGACTCTTTTGTCACCACTTCACTTTCTTCACCCACCATCGGCCTCAATTCTCCCAACGCAGCCTTAATTCACTTAGATTTTCATCCTCTCCACCAGTCTCAGAGCACTCGTGTCTAATTCCTTTCCTTTAATGTCCCTTGCCTCCTCTGTTTGCGTCTCCTCCCAGTCATTTTCTTGTCTTTCTCCATCTCTGTCTCTCTGGGACGCATGTGCTCATCAGCACTGCTCAGAGACCAGTCATCTTTCATTTGTTTCTCATGCCTCTTTTGTTCCCGTCGCCATTTTCCCCCGTCCTCCTCAATCCTTCCTCCATCTTTGACAACCTGAATGAAACCCGAGCCAGTCTGGCATCCAGCCTGCTGTTGTTCTGGGGTTTGGTGCAAAACGTCATCTTGTTTTCCTCATCGCTGTCTTCTTCTGACTCTTCCTACGTATAAACATCCTGACTCAAACAAATCAAGTAAATTTGATAATGAATAGGCTAATAGGGTAAATTTAAAGTTTAATTTGAATACTTTTTACAATTAACCTGTGTGTTTGTTTTAAGACAAACATGGTTAAATCATGTGATGCTGCATAACTATTAATAATTCAATATTTACTTGATGTGATTATGGTGACAAAGCCTAAAAAAATCTCTGGTTTAAATCCATTAAACAAAACAATAAAAGCAATCCTGACAAGCTGCTGCTAAAGAAAATAGAAGTAAGATCTCCAAGCAGTGACAACAGGGAGGAAATAATGAAATAAGTTATTAGTACATGTTTCAGCAATATTTTGCCCAAATTGTTCTTTATTTTGTATTATCATCCACATCAGTGTGTCTAATCAAGAGTAGAAAACAAATGACAGATTTTTCTGGTTTCTCCAAGTTTTAAACTTGTAGCATGTTTTAAATAGGTTAAACTTAAAAAAATCATTTGAATCAGCTAATAAAGGTTTCTCACATGGACAAATCAAACTCGGGGAACGAGAGGACGTGCTGGAGGGATTTGATCCGTCTCGGCTGGCCTGGGAACCCCTCCGAAGAGCCGGTAAATGTGGCGGGGGAGAGTAAAGGAGGGGCTTCAACCCGATCGCAGATAAGCAGCAGAAAACAGATGCATGAATGGGCATAAAGAGGTTTTCTAAGCGATTAAATAGCTTACAGTTACAGTCCCACCCAAGCTTGCTTTGGAATAAGCAGGTGTAGAAAACTAATAGATGGAACTTAAGGAGTTAATCTTAAGGAATCTTATGTCTTCTGGTTCTCAAAGATAAAGGTGTAACTTTTACATTGCATTGGTGAAAAAACAGCATTAGGACCAATTTGTTGTTCTTGTGCGTTCTTTCTTCCTCCCCACTTAGCCATCCATTACCATCTGTTTATATAAATGGATTTATTGATTTGAGAGATGGAGATCTGCTTAATGCAAGGTGTGGACTCACTTTTTTAAAAAGAGTACCTCATGTAAAGGCTCAAAGTCAAAGCATTTCACTAACAAGAGTAACAAAACTGAAAAAAACTAATCTATGTGGTTAATTTAATATAATCAATGTGTTTTATTTACATGCACACCATGTACGTGTAGGATCATTAAAAGGCAACAAATGTGGAATTTCCACTTTCACAGCTTTAATTTCTACAACTGCCTGCTCTGTTGCTTTCTGTTTTTCATTTAAGGAATGACACTTTAATGAACTCCAGCTGTTTCCAGCTGATTGCGAGGATTTTCCTTTCCATAAACTAAATACTTTCAGATTTTCATTAGTAAAACTAAGTGCTACATCTCCCATAGCACTGTTTCTCCAAATCAATTCTTAAGACTTCCAATAAGCGAAAGAGCAGATTTACACATTTCTAACAAAGTGTGGAAGTGTTCGTTAGATCATTCTGATTGGCTGCAGAAAATATCTCTGACTCCCATTTATGAAAACTAGGATGGTGGAAAAAAAAAATGAATATCTGATCAAATCTGATGAATTAGGAGCAGATTTTTATTAAACTGGTAATGCTACAAACAGAGAGCTGTGGTTTACCCACATCATTACACAATGTTGGAAAATAACAGATCAGGCTACAACAACTTGTATGTTTTTCATGTAGCGCAACTTAAAGAGATTTAATTTAAGTAGTTTAAGTTTTAGTTTTTGCTTTTACTGCACTACATTAGTAATATTTTTGCTCGTTTTATTGTTTGACTTATTTTAAGGTAATTTCCAGTTTCTCAGAATACTGAACTGAATGTGTTTCCCAATATCGCTTTTAATAATCTCCTGCTATAGGCTCCTAATTCTACAAATAATTCATTCATTGACTTTCTATAATGCTTAGTCCATCTAAGTGTCCTGGGAAACTGGAGTCTATCCCAGTCAATAACAGGTGAGAGGACTTGTTGCCAGTTCATCACACTCGGTTCACTTATTGTAACAGAAACTCATGGTAATTTACATCTGCCATGTTGCTAGGCAACACCAACTACTTTAAATCTCTGTTTGCAGAAAAAAATAATTATTCTCAGCCTAAACCATGAAATTTTAAAATGAGATATTGTGTTAAGTTTCTTTCATGGTTTTGATAAGTAAGCGGGGTGGTGTTTAGTTCGATCGTCATTATGGAAAAATAAATTCTGTTTTCCCCTGAAGCGATTTAAATGATCAACAAAAAGAGGGAATTGATCAACTACACCAATAAAAATAGACTGGAAAATATGTACAATTATTAAAAAAAACAAACAAAAAAAGCCATCACACCAAAACTAAAGGCAGATGTTTGTATATAACAATCATTGTTTTATCATCATGAAGTATAAATGACAGAGAGCAGCAGTGTGTAGTCTACTGGTTCCCACATGAATACAGCCTGAAGGCACATTTATGTTTCCTTAAATGGGAAAATTGGAGACATCAGGAGTAGAAGAATAAAACCATGAAGTTTTCTGTTGTTCTCAACTTTTCTGCATGTTTTGGTGCTTTTAATTTGGTGGTTTATGTTTTGCATGTGTATGTTTATGTTTGTGTTGTGTTCTTCCTGTTCCTCCTCTTCTCTGGTTTGTTCCTGCCCTCAAACTTTCTGGTTTGGAGTCTCTACATCAAATGACGGAAAGCTAAACCCAATGGAAACGAACCAAATTAGCATTGTAACCAATGCTTGTAACCGATGCAGGAGGATGAAACTGTCTGTCCATCTTCTGCATCATGCACGAATGGGCCTTTTGGTGTCGCTGCAATAGTAGAAAATAAGCTTCTCCTTGTTATTCAACTGCCTTGATCACCTTTCATTTGCATGCCTTATGTGTTAGACCAGGGGTGACCAAGTTTGATCCTAAAAATCTACCGTCCTGTAATGATCAGATGCAACTCTTTTCAACACAGCTGCATCAAATGAATGGCTCTTTACGAAGCCTCTGCAGAGCAGGATGACATGCAGAAGAGGGAATTCAGCTATTTGATTCAGGTGTGTTGGAGAGGGGATGCATCTAAAAGTTGCAGGATGGTAGATCCTGAGGACTGGACTTGAGCACCCCGTGTTAGACTCTAGCGTTGTTTGAGCACAATGCCTTCCTAAAAAGAGGAAAATAACTGAATTGCATTTGTTTGTAACTTATATTCCCAAGAATGCAGAGGTTAACCCCCCTTCAAGCTGCATGTAAAATCTGTCATACGTTGAGCTGAAGGACACTCTTCTTGCATTCTTGCAATTTGCATTTCTGCACCTAGATCTAGTTATTAAAATGTTATTACTCACAATTTTCTGATTTTCATAATCATGTAAATAAGCTCAGGGATATTTGGAAAAAAATCTGCAGTTTCTCAGTTTTGGTTAATGATCCCATGTTTTTAAAAACCTCTGTTTACTTTTTGCAATTTTGTTCCCTGACATAAAGATTTGTCTAAATAATTTAAATAACTATTTAAAATAATGTAAAATAATGGTGTAAATACAACAAGTAATGCAACATAAATTAAAAAAAAATCTGCTTAATGCATGAATGTACATAATTCATTTAATACATTCTAAACAGCTTAAATCTTATTTTCATCAATTATTTTTTCAATTAATTCCACCCCATGATATAGCTCTCCTGCAGCGATGATATGACTGTGAACATGGCGGGTTCTGACTGTTTTTATATGTAAGAAAATGATTTAAATTCTGTGACTGTGTACAGGCCGTGATGGTAAACAGACAAATACAGATGAGTGATGGCTGAAGGTAACAAACTCGCAAACCAAACTTCAGCTGCTGTAAACACACCTTCAGACATCAGAACCGCCTTGAGCCCGTTGGACCCAAAGGCGGGATAATGATTGATGCATCTGGATCTAAAACTACTTGATATGAAGGTCACTTTTTATTTTTTTTTCCTTTAACAGATTTGGGAATATGTTTGCTTATAAAGACTTTAATAAGCAGATGGCAAAAACAGACTTTAAATGAACAAACAAGGAAATTTTTTTAAAAACAACCTGATGTGATCAAAATGGGAAGGACGTGAAGATCCCTCATAAAACACGTGATTTTCATGTGATTCACATTGAAATCATGAGTCAAACACATGAATCAAATGTAATTTACATGTGTTTTTTATGTTTTCATATTCTTGCTTCCTAAAAACTTTCTCCTTTTTATGCTTCGCTCTTACACTGCATTTGTTTACTCTTCCTCTCATTTACTCCTCCTCCTCATCTCCTTCACTCCCTCCCCTGTTGCAGAGTGATCTAACGACTCTTGCAGTTTGTTGTCATGTCAGAGCTAAACTTAAGCTAAATCTTTTCGTCAAACCCAACCAGACACGCCCTACAACAGATTTATGAAAAGAAGCCACAAGAATGAAAAAGACATGAAAAAAATATCATATTGTGAATGTAACAAGTCTGTAATTAAGTGTTTGCCATCTGTCTCCTGCCGTCCCTCAGATGACAAATTAATTGAAGTTTTTCTGCCATAACTCAGCGGTGTTTAGGGAAAACCCTGTGGCCGGCTGTTGGCTCCACATCAGCATGTACATGTGACTGGCAGGGATACAGGAGGAGCATGTTGCACCTTGTAAGCGGGAATTGCTTGGCTCTGCAGTGACAGGGGTGGAGGGGGAGGTGATTATGATGCATTACTCCTCCGGAGTAAAATCATAATTACATAGCATATTCCATGTATCTGACTGCCCTCCTGTGTGTCAAATACACAAAGTGATGGTAGGCGAGGTTAAATATACTGTAGAAATGAACTTTAATTAATTGCATAGTGTAGTTTATCATGGATTCAGACCAGTTTAATCAAACCTGAGGAGTAACTCAAGTGCTTTCCACAAATTTAGTGTTTTTATGTATTCACATTATCACATTTTATTTAGTTATTTTGACATTCTTGTAACATTTGATAGCAATCAGTTGAAAATCGAATTAAAAAATAAATGCAGTTCTCTGATTCTCGTTACCATTTACAACTCTCAGGAGTGGGTCACCAACTTTAAACGTTTCTCACCACATAAACATGTAAATACAGAAAGGTTTTTATACTTGTTAACATGTTTATTCATATGCTGAAGCTAAAGATGAATAATACAACCACCTAATGTGTCTTTCTACTGACTGCAGGGATTTTATTTGGTAGTTAATCATTTGGTAGTCACTTGTGCAGCCAATCAGATGCCATCATTTGTTTAAAAAAATCATGATTGATTCAATCTACAGAAACATTAAATGAAAGAATGAAATATACTTTTTTATCCATTTTCAGGTAAATTCAAATAGTCAGACGATTAAATAGTTAGGCTTTACATGATGAAATAATTCATTGCTTAATACATTACACCCTACACACACCAGACGCTACATGTTGGAGACCCCTCTCGCAGGCAGGCTGAAGGTGGTTAAAGCGAGGACCAGCAGACTGTCCAACAGCTTCTTTCTGACCTGCTGAACTCTGACTCACAATCGCACGCATGTACCAAACATGCACTGAATATAAACTAACCATAAACTTTGTTTCCCTGATCGTGATGGCAGTGCACTGCTCTGGAGTGAAAATACACATTGTGTTGTATTGCTTGACAATTAGGATGTGCAATATATATGTTTACACACTATTTTGTTTGGGTTCCCCATATTTACCTTATTATTTAAATTTCTCTTTTAAATGTACTTGTATTTCTATTTTTATTTACTCCACTGACTGACCTAGCTTACTCTGACAAAGGGTTTTTAGTTCTCTTTTTATCATTCCATAAATGTTCTGTCTTCTCCTTTTAAAAGTGCTGAAGTAATGTTTTGTTATATGCAATTGAGATGCCAATAAAGATCTTACTTTCTTCATTTAAATTACTTAAAACCCTTCAGTTTATTGTGAATCTAATGATTTTAAGAACTATTATATATATATATACATACATATATATACATACATATATATACATACATATACACTCACCGGCCACTTTATTAGGTACACCATGCTAGTAACGGGTTGGACCCCCTTTTGCCTTCAGA
>JBAMHX010000011.1:5335020-5345236 GCA_037177515.1 Pseudomugil tenellus
GAGAAGAGAAGAGAAGAGAAGAGAAGAGAAGAGAAGAGAAGAGAAGAGAAGAGAAGAGAAGAGAAGAGAAGAGAAGGGAAGGTAACCCAGTTAGGTTTGTGTGGGTCTATTAAAACTCTGTCTGCTCCCTGGGTATCAGATTAACCTATTTGAAGCTTTTCTTGATTAGTTAATTAGTCGAGGTTTTAGAAGGCTTCAGAGTCTCACCACAGCAGATTTCTAATGATATAATAAAGATCATCAGCTTCAGTTTTAGAAGTGGATGTGTGGGAAGAGAAATGATCTACAATTATAGGATTTGGTGGAGTTTAACCTCCGATGTGCCCTCATCAGGGGCGAACGATGTGACTGCCTGGAGATATAGCCTGATTTTGGTCTTTGTGCTTATATGCTGTCTGTTTATACTGAAAATTGAGATGACACAAGATCATGGGAAACATCTACTTTCATATATTCTCTGTCCAGTTTGCATGCTGTAAACACTTTTAGATGGAATAATAGTCTCACAAACATTTTCTCAGGAAATGTTGCATGTAGATTCTGCCTCACAAGCTTTTCTATTAGGTGTGCTTTAATTTGCAGCTGGTTGGTTGAAAGAAATCAGATTATAGTTTTTAAAGCAGAGATACTTACAGTCAAATGTTAATATTTAATTATCACTGTTTTTTTAGAAGTGATAGAGTGAAATAGTCTGAGTTTTGATTTCCGACTGACTGATTCGACTGCTCGCTGTTCATTCTGCAGACTGTGACTGAATCTGTACATTTACCTGGTTAAATGCTCACATTTTCACCAACATGAGGTCTAACTTCAAACACATTTACAACTGTTCCCTTGACCCCAAAAGCCCAATGACCAAGAAGTAGGAGGAAAAATATCTAGAACAACTAAACCTATTTCTATTTTTACTTTATTGTTCAAACCTAATGCGGTTTTAACAAGAACCTGTCCAGTAGAAGCAGCAAGTACCAGCAAGTCAGGCTGCATCATACCCTGCGAAGTGTCCTGCATCTCTTTGTTTGTCCATTTGCTTTCATACTGCAAGCAAAGCGCACCAAAGGCCACATCTTCCCATGGGGGGCAAAGGAGGTAGTTTGAATCCTGCTCACCATTGTGTTTATGGGGACAACATCCTTCTTGCCTCCAGTATGAATGCTTCGGTGGTGGTGGACAAAGAGGTCGCTGGCATCTGTGAGCAGTTTGGACTTCACATGCAGCTGAATGTGGAGTGAATAAATAATGGATTTAATGTCCCTTGGAAAGTCCCATAGAAATCTAATCCATTGTTATTACTGCTCTGAATGAACTGTACTGTCCGTGGAAACAGGCCAAACAGCAAACTCCTGTTTCTGTTTTGTTTTTCATAAGTTCTTTTTCTGTTTGTGCTTGCAAAGTATTTTTAGTTCCTGTCTTATTGAAAGTAATCACCCTACTTTGTCTGTTTTTAGTTTTAAAGTGTTATTTTCCTTTCCTCATTAGTTTCAGTGGTCTTATTACTCTTTTTCAATGAGTGTACATTTTTTCTTCTCTTTTTTCCAACCCTCTCCATCACCTGCTTGGCTTTTTCCTAGTTTTTATTTTGAATTGTTGACGGCCCCTTTCTAGATTCATGTCGTTTTTGATGTTATTCCAACATCAACTTTGCTTTTGTTTCCTTTCCCGGCCTCGTGCATTCTGCATCTGGCTCTTACTTCATTAAGTTTTAACAGCTTACAGTGTATTATTTTGATAAAAAAGAAAACACATCCTACTATATTATGGTATCATTTGTATGGCTGTGTGCTAATCGTGTGCGCACTGAAATGGTGAAGGACAGACACAGTGTTTGCATGAAAGCAGGGGGAAATTTGTAGGTGGGCAGTGTTAAATGCAGCTCTAGAAATTTAGATTTTAGGATTTTAGTTTGTTTGAGGTGTGCTGAACCAGGCTCTGGGAAGTTTTTATTTAAATGTGTTTTATAATGATGGGATTATAGGTACCTCTCTAGGGAAAGGTACATTTACAAATAAACCAACCTAAATGTGGGTATCACAACAGGCTATGGGAAACAGGCATGCCGAGAATGACTAGAATTTGTTTAAAGCAAAATGGATTAAATTAAATAAAAAAAAAAAACGTTATTAATCCCAGAGGGAAAGTCAAATGTATATATGATAGAGGAATTATTCAATTCAGATATAAAATGGAAATAAACCAGCCAATTCTGAAAAAAAATCATTCAGAATTATCATTTTTATTTGGAATTAGGTGTTTACGTGGTCATTTTTCATTTATTTAAAGAGGAATTAGCTTTTATTACAAACAGAGTTAAGAACATCACAGCTTCTTCTTTGTTCCTTTCACAGGCAGTATCTCAGCTATACTGCTCAACACTGCCCTTGTGGTTCCCGGTGGTACAACTCTGTTTTCTCTGTGTGGGAATCAGGCGGTAATTTTTGGCTGCCAATGGGGACGCCAATACGAATAATTGCAGTTCACCTCTCACCGCTACATGACTGGCTGCAATAGAGAGCAATGCCCCTAGACTCCCATGTTAAAATGTGGGGCGGGGGGGAAATTTTTTTGTAACACTTCGGTTTCAATGTTATTTTATTCTTAAATTTAGAGGCGTGTCCTTTTTATTGATACGTGTTAGAGCATTATCACTGGTTACAGCTGCGTACTCCTCGTTGGCTCCACCTTCTCAGCTCTACCATTTACAGCTCTACCTTTTCATCCATTTTGGGATTTTCCAATAATGACGAAACACCAAGATGGCGACGGTAGGAACCACCTATGGGCTTCAAATTCGCTCTTTAAAAACCTATGGGTCACGTGATGGTATGCCCTGTCCAGTATTTATACAGTCAATGTGTGGGAATGCAAGTGCCCCAAGAATTGATCCAAGGCTGTATATCTATATTAACGAAGAGAATAAGAGTGTCAGGGATCTTGAATTCTGGTCTTGAAGAAACCTGCAAGTGTCCCACGTGTTTTCTGCACAGATCTTGTCAGGTTCTGAACAAAGACCCGGTGATTTGAGTCAGTTGTGTTGAAGCAGGAAAACAATCAAACCAGCAGGACAGTGGACCCCTGAGGACTGGAATTTGAGATCCCTGATCTACAGCATGGTGTTTGTCATCCTAGGCTAGTTAAATGCATGAGTCTCTAACAACACTCCACCTAAAAGAGATCAGTACCAGTAGGAAAGAGAAAATACAGTGTTTGAAAGTGAAATAAATTGTTCTCAATCAGTTTGTGTGTGGTAGTATCAGCTCTCAGTATATTCTCTGTAACATTGATAATTATGAGTTTCAAGAGTTATTTGGTACAGCAAACACAGAATTGTTGATTGCTGGTTAAAAATGAAGCTTCTGTCTACTGTCTGTGCTATTTTTAACAAAGAATGCCACTGCTGTTTCACTGAGACTTGAGGAAATGGATTCAATTTGTGTGCCCTTTTCAATGTCAAACACAAAAGTCTAGTTCTTAAAGAATTTTAAACAACCTGTGAGCTTTAAAAAATGAGCTAATTGGTATTACCAACACAAAACTCCTGTTTCACAAAGGAAAGAAAGGCTTTAAACATTACTTGTATTTCAGAGTAAACAAATAAAAAGATAAATTAACACAACTCCACAAAGCCTCAAACTAACTTTTCTCAGTCCTGTGTCTGTTCAGATATGGAGAACATTGGATCTATTTAGAAAACACAGATCAAAAGTTCATGTATCTAATTGGATTTATATTACACTTTAAAAAAATGCTTTATGGGCCATTCTCAGTGGGTTACATTGTTTGTTTTACCATGTGAGGAGACAAAAAGTAGGCGTTATCTGGTGACTGTTAATTTACTGTTTACTGTTTATCATCATGGATGGTGCAAGAAGACCTTACTCTTTCCAAACTAGTTCAGCTCTTATATGTTTAGGTCAGACAGACATTTACTAAAATTATATGTATGATCCAATATTTGTTTATAAACATCCAAAACTGAAAACTGACAAAGATGTTTAAGTTACCATAACATTAACATTTACATAGTTAATTGATAGTCACACTTCACAGGAGGAGAACTAAAAGCGTACAAGTTGTTAGAAGCTAATGAATGTTTTATGTTAAAGAATCCTTCAAAACCTTCCTGGATTCAGACAGTGCTCTGAATCACCTCTAAAATTAAACACGTGTTCATCTTCCCATTCTGGATATATCCTGAAATTTTCATGAGAATCCGTCCATAACTTTTTGAGCTATGTTGTACAAAGACAGACAAATAGACAAATAATTGCCGGCGATAACATAACGTCCTTGGCAGAGGTCATTTATAACGGTATATAGGCACTACAGAGGAAAACAAAAACCTGTAACTCCTCATTGACACCAAAACTCCTGTCACCATATGTAACATTTACACCCTGGCGGAGGTTGAATTGGTCAAACATCCAACCAACTTCACCGCAGTTGCATTTATATGTAAAATCATAGCTTAATGCCAACAGAGTATTTGCTAAAAAGCCGACAGCTCTTCCGGTTATCTTTTTTGATGGCAGAAACACATTCATCCCAGCATACTATTATTCTTTCTACACTAAAAGCAAGCTGTATTGCCCGACCCTGTAGTACAGCTGCTTTTTTTATCTTTTTGCCAAACCACAAAAATTATTGACGTACAAGTCATATGATAATGATCACTGAGAAAAGCGGAGAATGGTGTTTAGGGCAGAGAAATAAAATAAAGCTTTTAAAAAAATTCCAGTCTCTTGAGTTCCATTCAGACTGTACATGGAAGAGTTCTTACTTTTACTATTAAACTCTGTTGATTTACTGCTTTTACTGCTATTATTCTAATTTACTCTGCACTTTTATTTAGCTTTATTTTAATGTTCAACACTTTTTGGGGACTGGCATTGTGTTAAAGTACTTTATAAATAAAGTTTAGTTGTTTTATTTACTTTATTTTTTACACTTTTTTATTCTACCTAACATTTAGATGAATCTGCTCACGACATCACTTGAGGTTAATAACTTAATAACCGGCTGACACGTCATCATTCATACAGTAATTATCCAGTAGGAAGCTTGTGCCTATTTGCTGAGTTAACTCCAGCTTATCAACTCTCATTTACTTAATAAAAAGTAGTGGAAGCTGAGCGGATCTGCTTTTAATTGTTCTTTATACTGACCTTTTTTTAACTACCGGTTTAATTACGCATGTAAACCAATGACTAAAACGTGTAAGAACGTAAAGTGGTTTAAAGTGATTGGATAGAGAGTGTTAGTGTGCGTGTTGATGAGAGGAAATAATGCATAGTAAGTAAGCAGTTTAAAATGATAGGCTTACTTGTGTCTATTTGACCTTATGATCTCAGCACACAGATGCTTTTATTGCAAACTAAAGCAGGAGTTTCACTTTATTCCAAGCACATGAACTCATCTCATTGCTATAGGGGGGAGTCTTTCGTGAAGACAGATAAACAGAGCTTTACTGGAGGCCTTTTGCCTGGAGGCGATGCTTAAATCATGGAATTTCTTCTGCTCATTAACCACTGAATTTGTAGTCTCTGCCAGGTTTCTTTTCCCGGCAAAAGCTTTCACCACTCAGCTTGGAAGTTTCAATTTTGCCTCTGATTTTAGATTTCTAACCTGGACCACTATGATCACACACTCATAAACCACAGGATCAGCTGCTGCATTTAAGAAAAGCTTCTTTCTTTCATTGATAAACATTTGTATCACAGTTAATTACTCATGAGAAGTTACACATGTATTTATTAAGACAGGTTCACTTGGACTCTGTGTCTCGTCAAGCATTGCATCTATGCAACCTGCACTGGTATCACATTTAATTCTAGACGCCACAGCAATACAACATACAGCAGAACTAAACAAAGGCTGGGATTAACTAAAAACAAATGCACACTTTAAAATAAAGAGCTAATTGTGTCTTTACTTTTTTATCGCCTGCATCCAAACAGTTGGCTTGTTGTGTGCTGACAGTGTGGGCACTGGCGTGGTTGGCTGGTTGCAGACTGCTGGAGTTAGACAGAAGGGATTTACATTTTAAATCTGTTCTTGGTATTCTCAGAATGTAGCAGCCGTATAATGAAGACTAAGTGTGTATGTATGTGTGTGTGAATGGTTTAAAGGTAGGAATCCTATTAGCAACCACTTGGTGCTTAGTTTGTCACATGTCTCATGACTGTGGAACATGCTCCACTTGATCTGTAACGTGTCAAAACACAAACAATCACATTAACAAATGGGTTCTTTGTAAAAGCTTATTAGCAACAATAAGATAAATGATGGTTTCTGGATGTTATCAATCTTTTGCGTGGTTGCCGACGGAATTTCGAGGTTTGAAGCAGTGGTTTCTCCAGCTGGGCTGGATAGTGGTGTGGTGGGTAGCTCTACAGCCTCATGCTTATTCGATCCTCAGCTCAGTGGGCTTTCTCTGTGGAGTTTGCACATTCTCCCCATGTTAGCATGGGTTCTTTCCAGCTCCCTCCCACCATCCAAATACACAATGTTTGCTTAACAGGTCATTTGAAATTGTCTTTAGGAGGGAATGTGTGTAATGGCCCTTTGATGGACTGGTGACCTCTCCAAGGTGTACCCCGCGTCTTGCTAAATGATTACCGAGATAGGCTCCAGCTACCTGCAACCCTTCATTGGAAAGGACAGGATGGATGGTTTTTTTCCAGCTCGCTGAAGGTCTCACCACAACTTTTCAGTCAGGCTGAAGTCTAGACTTTTACTGGTTCATTTCAACACCTTGACTTATTTCTTCTTCCGTCATTCTCTTGTAAATAGGCTGCCGTTTTTAGGATCATCATCCTACTGCATGAGTTTCAGGCTCTAACTTCTGGAGTGGCGGTTTCTCATTTGACTCAAGTAGGTTTTGCTATCCAGAGGAGTTCATGGTCCATTAGATGACTGGAAGGTGTCCAGGTCCTGCAGAACAAGTCCAAATCAGCCACCACTATGCTTGAGGTGTTTGTGCTAATGAGTTCTTCTTGGGGGGTTAAAGTGATGTGGTGGCTAGCACTGACAAAATCTCTGCCTTTATAGAGAAACTCACACATATGATGATCAGTTAATCAGTGCATTTGATTAGAAACGCCTCTTAATTCCCAAGGAAGCAGTAATGTCAGATATACCGGATATGCAGATTACTCATCCTTGCATTTAATCTCCTTATCTGATTTATGCAGAGTAGATAAACGGATGACACCTCTTTTAAAAATCTCACATAATTTACATTTCAGTCAAAACAATTTATGGCACTTGAATTTTTTAACAATGTCATTTTGTGTTTTAGTGTCTCGGGCTCAGTCATATATCATCAATAAAACCTCTTTAGCACAGTGAGTGAGTTTTTGCAGATCTCCAAGGTCAGTGGAGCTTTTTTGTGTATTACTGTCTGACATATTTATGGGTTGGCCCTTTTAAATTTCATTGCCTGTCCTACATTTAAAGCAGTGTTGTTTTTTCTGTCTGCTGCTCAGATTTTCCAGACATCATGTAAGTAGGTGGAGAATATGGAGTCAAAGTAACTGCACTCACTGCACAAGACTAGCACCTTTATTCTCAATCTTATCAAAAGTATTTGTGTTTGATCATTTTAAATAGATAAAGTGTCAGAAAAGGGATGGAAAATGGTTCTTGGATAACAAGCTGGAATAATCACTCAAGCTTAAACAAACTCTCCACGTTCTGTATCCAGGAGTTCAAACTATTCCTGTGCTTGTGTTTTTGATTTGTGCATGAAAACAGCCTTAAAATATTTAACACAACTAATTATTTATAAACCTACTTGGAACTTCAGCTGTTTACATATTGTGGTTTTTTTTTTGTAAGCTGTGAATGTAGCTGTGATTTGCTGATGGATACTGTTCTGTTAGCTTCAGCCCATGATACCATAATAAATCACTAATGCTTTAGAGGAATGTGAGTTGCAGAAAAGGACTTTAACTAATCATTTAACTACAAGCCTTATTAAAAAGCTGTAAATAACATTTCAGTCAGGGGTGTGCAAAGACAGTCCTCTAGGGCCGCTATCCGGTAGGTTTTTTATACATTCTTACTTCAACACACCAGACTCAGACTCTCAAACTCAAACAGCCTGTGAAGTTCTGCATGATGACTCATTAATTTGAGTCATGTGTGTTGAAGCAGAGATCCATGAAAAACCTGCAGGACTGTGGCCCTCAAAGACTGAAGCTGGACACCCCTGGTCTAAATCCAGGAGTTTAGCTTTTACTGAATGTCAGAATGAGAAAAATGAGAAATTAGACCTTGATTAAGACCTCCAAATTCAACAAGAAGACATCTTTCCCTTTTTGGACAGATTAGAGGTTGATTTGTGTTATTTACCCCTCAAACTTCTCAGAGGACAGATTTGTGGTAACAATGTCTGATAAACTGATGGGTGTGCTTTAATAAGAAGAGAAATAAATGTGATCTTCAACAGCCTCAATGAGGACTGTGATGTTGGCCTATAAACAAAGCTGTCTGTAGAATATATAGGGTTTTATGTATTATATTCGCCCTGATTAGAGGGATAGGTCAGCTTTGTTGAAGCAGCATATAAGCCTCTTTCAAAGGCAGGAACCATTCAGAGATTGAGCCATTGTTGTGTACAGTGCAGTGAGTGCATGTGGTGTGTGTGAACTGATGCGTTTACAATAACAGACTTTAGAGGGAGAATCTATGATAAGGCGTGTCCAATGCAAGCAGTTTATTTGACTTGTGGAGCTTGCAACCCAAGGGGCAAAACACAAGCAGGAAAGGTGGGTCACACTTGCACACCAATTTGCTGCTTTGAACACTTGACAACAGTAAAGTGCTGAAAAAAACAAGTGAACATTTCAAGGAGTCTCACCACAGATTGCAAAGCAAGCATGAGCACTACATACCTGCTTACAACTAAGCCTCTTAGAAAGTGAACTGTAGCTTTGGTGTCACCAACAAAGCTTTTCCTTCTTGGAACATCCTAAACAGGATATTTCTGTGTTTTTCTTCTGTCAGTATTTTTTAAAGTCAGATTAAAGGGACTTTATGATGCAATTCTTCATGCAATGATTAGGCAATAAGAAGAAATTCAATAAACTAAAGTCAGCATCCTCTGTTGGTGTTTTAATTCTGCTGTAAATATTTGAGTTTCACCTGAACAAAACGTTCTTAGTAATCTAAATTCAGTTCAATGTTTTCATTCTTTCATTTTATATACTGCTTAGTCCAGTTCAGGATCATGGTGCAGCTGGAGTTTATTCCAGCAATTAGCATATGAGAGGAATCCAGTTAAAAGTTGTACAGCATAGCAGTGATGTGGTTAATATACGAAATATATGAAGCAAACAAACATAAGAAATACTTTTTTCTTGGACATTTTCCACTACGCTGTTTTTCCATTCAGTTGTGTACATAAATAATTTATTATCTCTACATACAATGACTTTTTAATTGTTTTATAAACCTTCTTTAATTATATATCTTTTCGTTTCAACTTTTCCTGTTGCTTTTTGATTTTGTTTGACTTTGGTTATACTTTTAGCTCCAGTAATTTTCTCCCAGGGATCCTTCACCCCAGTATCTTTTTCTACTTGGTCTGCGGGGTTGTTGCCATGGTGACTGCGCTTGTCGTAGTGGCTGTGTGGGTCCGGTGTAGGTACCAGATCTGCTCGGGTGGTCAGATCTGCTCAGTCTTTGCCTGCTGATAACACAGCACTACATTGTGCTCATATGAATTAAATAAAATGTTTTGGGTCTCTTATTTAATAATACATATTTTATTTTATTTCACATTTCCTCAGCCAACATAAGCTTATTTTCCTCATACCAAAATAGCCCTTATGAATCTGAGGCTGTATGAATTTTATTGTTATGACAACTTGTTAATATGTTACAAATTTGTGCTTAAAACTTCTGAACAAATGTTCATCTAACAAGAAACTAGTAAAAACAGTTTAGTGTGCAGGCTGCTTAAACTGTGAATTAATGCTGGAATTAATGTGTTAATTCCTAACCGACATTTAGCCACACTGTTACATATATTTAATTGTGTAATATTTTTTTATATCTTCCAAAAGGCTGCTTTTCAGCTCTCGTGATGTTTAGCGGTCAGTGCTTTTTGATACGTGATGATGGAGTCTGTAGGGGGGGGGGGGGGGGGGGGGGGGTGTAACTCGATGTGTCATGAATCTATATGATATATGGGTTTCATATTCTGAAATGACTG
>JBAMHX010000011.1:5356333-5378338 GCA_037177515.1 Pseudomugil tenellus
TATCTATCTATCTATCTATCTATCTATCTATCTATCTATCTATCTATCTATCTATCTATCTATCTATCTATCTAATCAATTTAAAATTTTTGATTGATTATACTAAACTGAATAGTTGTGTCTGGTCTATCCATAAAAGTTGTCCGAACAAAGTAAAACAAACAACTATGAATACAATAAATTTGTTTAAAAGACTAATCTGTTAACTACGATCATCTGATATTTCCTACAAAAAATTACATAAAGAAAAATAATAAGGACATTCACCCCACAATGTGGTATAATTTTAAAAGCAATAATGTTTAGTTATTTGGTGACATCTGCTGGACATAATGCAATACTAGGCTCTCTCATTTCTGTCGGGCACTGTTTGAGCCACCTGTAATCGTCACGTTGTGCTTGACGAAGGACCCCACAAACGGCTGCCTATCGTCGGCTTCCCGGGGTTGCAGGGAAGTTATTGTGTTCATGATATTATATCCATCTGAAATCAGAATCATCTTATTAAACACACGGGTAAATATTATATTTTACGCATCTGTTGTATGTATGCAGTTAAATGCACACAAAATGGTTTGTGATTGTTGCGGATTTGGATTAATACAACAAGAAAGTTGTGTAAGGGTTACTGAAAAGTGGCGGTTTGAATGAAAAAGCTTCTCGGGTATTGTTAAATGAACTTTAATCTAACCACAACTGACTAGGTTTATGATAAATAAATACATAAAGCTCTTCATAACCACACATTTAAATCAGAAAGAACCAGGTTTTCGTAAAACTTAATTTCTGGAATGCTATGCTAGCCTTAGTAATTGGAAGTTAGCTAATGCTAGCAATGCGCAGCAGTTGTAGGTATGTAAACATTAACGTTAACCTATTATATTACGTGTGCAGTTATTTATTACCACGACGCTTTCATTATTTTACGGTTTAATGAGTTCCATTTATTTATTACACACGCCACTACCATACTATTACAGTTAACCTCTGAATGAACCTCCTTAACAGGTATCCTATTTTTCGTCATTCTAGTAAAGTTCCTGAGGTTACATACATAACATATATTGATGACTTGAAACCCCGTAGGGCCGTATTTCTTACAGCTTGTCTACTGCTTGTTTCAACACCTTTTTATATAGTTCTGACTTTGGCCACGTACTCTGTTGGCTGCCCCAGAAGAACTTTGAGCAAAAAAATCACTGAAAGGGAGCCATGTTTCTCTACAACATCACCCTGCAGCGTGCCACTGGCATCTCCCATGCTATCCATGGTAACTTCTCAGGTGAGCCACTTTTACATGTCATAATCATCCCCATGATAATGGTCACCCGTCCTGTTTTATTGGGTCATAATTAGTCCAAGCTGTCCTACACAAGTTGGTTTGAATAAATGAACAGCAGAATTTAGCTCGTTTACAATCAATCATTTGTTGTTTGTGGTTTGGCAGGAACCAAGCTGCAAGAGATTGTCGTTTCTAGAGGGAAGATTCTGGAATTATTACGGCCAGATGCCAACACAGGAAAGGTCCACACTCTTCTCACAGTGGAAGTGTTTGGAATTGTCAGATCTCTGATGGCCTTCAGACTCACTGGAGGAACCAAAGGTATGTAGCCATGACTATATTCACTTTTTTATCATATTGTCTATAAATATAGTTTACATCAAAAGCCTACCTTTCTGTACTAAAGTTAAAATCTATTTAACTTGAAATAGCCATGTTTTCTTTTATTGTGAATAAAAAAATAAAGTTTAGTCTCATCATGCTTAAATACGGTCTTTCAAAAGTGTGTTGTTGTTGCAACTGGAAAGTCAAAGATAACTCTTAGCATAGAATAGTGCAACCACTGTGTAAGTTTTCATCACCTTGTCCATAAGATTTTCATTCAGGCTAAGCTTTGGAGTCTTGTGTATCTGCAGATTACATTGTTGTGGGAAGTGACAGTGGTCGTATTGTCATCCTGGAGTATCATCCATCAAAAAACATGTTTGAGAAGATTCATCAGGAAACGTTTGGGAAGAGCGGCTGTCGACGGATCGTCCCCGGACAGTATTTGGCTGTTGACCCTAAAGGCAGAGCGGTTATGATTGGTAACATGTCATTTCATGCTTGTATGAAACGTTTAAGATTATGAAGTGGACCTTCTTGTAGCAAATAGAGCCTATTATTCAGTCCAGTTTATAGTTTATGATTTGTTTGTAATGGAAGTTTCATATCTTAGCTTAATTACCTTACTCTTAAAATTAAAATATGTTAAATTAAATAAAAAATCTCTGTCTTCCACATCTTTAGGAGCAATAGAGAAACAGAAGCTGGTTTATATTCTGAACAGAGATGCTGCTGCCAGATTGACCATCTCATCTCCTCTGGAAGCCCACAAAGCAAACACACTGGTCTATCATGTGGTTGGAGTGGATGTCGGCTTTGAAAATCCTATGTTTGCCTGCTTAGAAATGGATTATGAGGTGAGATTATTAAAAGCCAAGGTAACATTTTTAACAACATTTGGATTAATGAATGTGTAATAAAGATGTAGCACCAGATCTCACAATAAAAAGATCTAAACTCCCTCTGATCTAATCTCGTGTGTGTGTGTGTTTTCTTTCCAGGAAGCTGATAATGACCCAACGGGAGAAGCTGCTGCTAACACACAACAGACCCTTACGTTTTATGAGCTGGATCTTGGTTTGAATCACGTAGTTCGAAAGTACAGCGAAGCTTTGGAAGAACATGGAAACTTCCTCATCACAGGTAATGACTTGCGTACAGCTAGATATTTAGTTTCTTCTTCAAACTGCTCTTCGGCACCTGTAAAGGGATTTGGATGAAAATTGCAACAATTGTTAATTATTGCTTAAAACCACTGTCGCATATAAACTTCAAAAAGCTATTTAAATTTCATTTTTTGTAAAGATAAAAACCCGCCTCTATTGACTGTTATCACCCTAAAATTCAACAGTATCTGAACGAAAAAACCTTTTGTGCCTACATGTATAAAAGCTGAGCCAAAAAGCATTCGGTGAATTTTAATAATGATAAAAGAATGCTTTCAGATGCTGCTTAAATACATTGGTTTCAGTGTCTTGAATGACGTTCCTACGAATTTAACTTGAATCCTAGCTTCTTCTCCCTCCATCTGAAATTACTTCACTTAATTTTTTGGAGTTTTTTTTTTCTTAAAAAGAATTTTATTAAAAAAATAAAATATAAAATTTAGTTATGATGGTTTTAAAGCAAAATGAGATAACTTTGTTGCTTAAAAAATTAAGGAGGTTTGCTTATTTATTTTTGATAGAATAGTTTTGTTGATTCAAAAAGGAACTTTTTTTGTATAAACTTTATTTTGGAGGAACATAATTCAGAAAATCCAAGCTTTCCTCTGATATTCAAGTGAATGAAAAGGCCTCTACACATATTCCTACAAAAAATATTTTATTCATTTATAACTGGTTAAAATAAAAGAAAAATGTGACAAAATTATTAGTTTGTCCTAAGCTTTTTTCCTCTTCAGCACAATACTTAGTGGAATTTATTTAATATCTGTTGACCATTAATTCCGTATTACTTGTCATGGTCTGTTTCCACACTGCATCACACAGCATAGTCTGCTAGCGCTACTGAATGACAGCTCACTGTGGTCTCCTGTGTAGTTAGAAAGGTCTTGAATCCACCTCCTTCCGGGATTCATCTGCATTCGTTGGTGTTAAATAATACAAACTGTATTGTAGGATAACAAAAGACACCCATCAAAGTGTTGTAGTTGTGATGGTTTGGCATGTCTCTTCTCTGATGAACTTTGGAGAAAGAATCACCTTCTCTGATCTCAACATAAAACTTTGTTCCTGATCTGCTTTCATTAATACAAACAGTGAATTCTGTTTCACTTCCATTGTGATAAAATAAAGACACCTTGTGTATCTTTCCTCCATCTAGTTCCTGGTGGTTCGGATGGGCCCAGTGGAGTTCTGATTTGTTCAGAAAATTACATCACTTACAAGAATTTTGGAGATCAGCCTGACATTCGCTGTCCCATCCCACGACGCAGGGTGAGTGCTATCTGCACATAAACACACTTTGCTTTGATTCTGGCATCGTCCTACAAGCATGGCTGCAGCATGGGACATGTGTGACTGTTTATGCTGCGATTACGCAAATAGAAATTGCAGTATTTATTTATTTTTTACTGTTTCTTGTAGGAATTAGATTGTTGTGCAAGCCACCCACTCTGCTTTTTTTGTCTGTTTTGTTCATTGTTGTTTTCTGTATGCATGTTTTTCATTCTGCTTTCTGCTCGTTCCCACAGAATGATCTGGATGACCCAGAGCGTGGCATGATTTTTGTCTGTTCAGCCACCCACAAGACCAAGTCCATGTTCTTTTTCCTAGCTCAGACTGAGCAGGGAGACATTTTTAAGGTCACACTGGAAACCGATGAGGAAATGGTGAGTGGACACAGATGGTCTACAGAGCTAGCTATTTGTTCCTCAGCACAAAAAATATGAACATGTTGTCTTGTAGGTCACAGAAATCAGGCTCAAGTACTTTGATACAATCCCTGTTGCCACGGCAATGTGTGTCCTGAAGACTGGTTTTCTGTTTGTGGCCTCTGAGTTTGGAAACCAGTAAGTTTTTTTTTTTTTTTTTCTTTCACCTCCTATTTGCTCTTAGCAATCTGTTTTATGCTTCTTTTATTTACTATACCTTTCCGACAAACCTTGTTATTTTACCTCTGTCTCCCTTAGTTACCTTTACCAAATCGCTCATTTGGGAGACGATGACGAAGAGCCTGAGTTCTCCTCAGCGATGCCATTGGAAGAAGGAGACACTTTCTTTTTCCAGCCTCGGCCACTCAAAAACTTAGTGCTGGTGGACGAACAAGAGAACTTGTCCCCCATCATGTCCTGTCAAGTGAGTGTCTTTCACTATAACGCAGATTTACTTGGAGCAGTTTTGGTTTGATTTAACTTGTTTTGTCTTGCAATTTGCTTGTTAGATTGCCGATTTGGCAAATGAAGACACGCCTCAGCTTTATGCAGCTTGCGGACGAGGGCCTAGGTCTACTCTCAGGGTCCTTCGGCATGGACTGGAGGTAAACAAACTTTAACCATTATAGTAGGCCCACACACACACACACACACACACACACTTTACTGGCTGAATAAATGATGAAACTTTCATGTCTCTTCTCTGAGTATAAACTGAAGAGTCCTTTGTTCTGAATTCAGCATTAAGAAAAATATATAGTGACCACATCTACTTAACTAAGTGAATTAAGATGCTGCATTGTGATTGGCTGGTTAGTTTGTGTCAGTAAGCATATGAGTAAGGAAATGGTGAGTAAGTCAATGTGCTCTTAAACTACTTTAACCCCTTCACTACAATCCAGGGGTCATTGTCATGTAGATAAAACAAACTGCTTGCTAAAGATGTGGATAATTACTCCTTTATTTTGATTTTTCTATTTATAAGTCCATGTTCCTTTGACATTGGTTTTATTTCTTTTTAACACAGTGTCATTATTTATAAAAACCTGAAAGTGCTACTTATTAAATCGGTTTGTCATTTGTGTGTTTTCTGTTTCCCTTTCATTTTGTTTATACCAGGTTTCAGAGATGGCTGTTTCCGAGCTGCCCGGTAACCCCAACGCTGTGTGGACAGTTCGCAGACACATAGAAGGTAAAGGCATTTGTGTCTCAGTGGCTATGAACACTGCATATGTTGTGTGACTAGTCCGTTAAATGCATAATTCAGTGGGCATTACCGTTGACCACCCAAGCTTATCTAATCATCACTTCTTTGTCTTCTGTCATTCGTCAGATGAGTTTGATGCCTACATCATTGTGTCTTTCGTTAACGCCACTCTGGTTCTGTCCATCGGAGAAACTGTAGAGGAAGTGACAGATTCTGGTTTTCTGGGAACAACGCCCACACTGTCCTGTTCTTTGCTTGGTGAGGACGCTCTGGTCCAGGTGAGCAGCTTGAACTGAAAATCAATAATATAAAGCAGTAAATGTTCACACACAAGTGTTCCATCATGTATTTTCTTTTAGCAGGGGTCAATTGTTGTGGAAGTAGCTGGACAAATGCATCAAGGAGGAATATTTTTCTGTGTGATTTTTTTTTTTTTTAGGTCTTCCTAGCTGCTTACTTGTTCAGCTTTGTCCCATCTTTCCTCTTACAGGTTTACCCAGATGGTATCCGTCATATCCGAGCGGACAAGCGTGTGAACGAGTGGAAGACTCCCGGTAAAAAAACAATTGTCCGCTGTGCTGTGAACCAGAGGCAGGTAGTCATCGCCCTGACAGGAGGAGAACTGGTCTACTTTGAAATGGACCCAGTAAGAAAGCATGCGTTTGTTTGTGTCTAAATGGTACGCAATAATTACTTTAGTAGTCATGAAATTGCAACAGGAGATGCATCTGTCCTGGTTAAAAGTAATTTGGACCAGTTAAATTATGTTTCATTTTACATTTTGTTATGTCAACTTTGAGAGAAACTTTTAGGGAATTTATTTTAGATTTTTAACCAGGATTTTCCTGCTTTGTCTCCAGTCTGGTCAGTTGAATGAGTATACGGAGCGAAAAGAGATGTCTGCAGATGTTGTCTGCATGAGTCTGGCAAACGTCCCACCTGGTGAGCAACGCTCTCGGTTCCTGGCAGTCGGACTGGTTGATAACACCGTCCGGATGATCTCCCTGGACCCTTCGGTACGAGCAGAAACACCTTAAACCCCATGGCTCAGCAAAAACAATGATTATTTTAGTTTTTAAAATAAATATCTGTTATTGTCAGTTGATTAAGGGAGGGATGAAATCTTTTCCTCAAAATCCCCAATGATGCAAACTTGGTGAAGGGAAAAGATAAATCACCTCATCCTTCAGCCAAATAGCTAAGATGTTATCTAGACATCTGGGTAACATCGAAAAGTTGTTTGAAACAGTACATGAGTGTTTTAATTTTGATAAATGTTTTGCATATTTCAGACAAAACAAGGTTTTTCTGTATTGTCAGGCCAGGAGGTGTTTGTGTGCTGGAGCATCAGTTGCACCTTTCCCTGAGGGGAGGTTTGATGCAACATGAGGTTTCACAGGACAGGGCTGTTTCTTAATTCCACCTGCTCCCCAGGGATTCCTGATCATTCCAACCTGCTGCTCCACATCTTGGCTCTTAACATAGCAGTTCAATTGATTTTATGCCTTCCGCTGTCTTGTTTTATTTATTGCTCATTTTTGCCAAGAAAGACTATTCAGATGTTAAACTCATTGAACTTCATATTTAAGTTTTTTTGATCGCTCCCTCTGAGGTGTAGACACAGAGTTTCATCTACCCTATAAACCTCAGTGTGAAACAGGTGACATAAGAAATCGATCTCCAAACTCCAGAAATATTTAATTCGGATACAACTTTTATAAAAAGCACCTTTTATTCTTCCTATGATTGTTTTTAATCCCATGCATGAAGAGACTGCTGTAACCCTGGAAATGTTTCTTGTATTCAGGACTGTCTTCAGCCACTGAGCATGCAGGCCCTTCCCGCCCAGCCGGAGAGTCTTTGCATTGTGGAGATGGGAGGAGTTGAGAAACAAGATGAACTTGGGGATAAGGGAACCATTGGCTTCCTCTATCTCAACATTGGGCTTCAGGTGTTATTTTTAATGTGTTTCATTCAGTATAATTAATGTGTTTAAGTTACAGCAGAATAGTGGCAAAATTATCTGCAGCCAAAAGTGAAATGAAACAGCAAATATTCAAATTAATTATCATTATAACTGATTATTAATGTGTCCAGTGTGTTTCCATCTTCTCCAGAACGGTGTACTGCTGAGGACAGTCTTAGACCCGGTGACAGGCGACCTGTCGGATACCAGAACACGCTACCTGGGGTCTCGACCCGTCAAGCTGTTCAGAGTCAGAATGCAAGGACAAGAAGCGGTAAGGGGGCATTTATTTATGAGAAATGAACACACACAACAAGACTAAATAAAAGCAGATTTACTTTTTCATACTCTCTATATGAATATATGTCCTCTATCTTTGGGGATTTGGAAGTTTTATTCATTGAAGGACGAAAAAAATAATGCAGGGATATAAAATATCAGAATCATTTAGTGTTTGCAAATGAGGCCAGACCCTTGAACAACACTGTATTTAATGGTGTGCAAACTGGGATGCTAAGATTATAGAGCATCCCGGTACGATTATTTTAAAAATATGTATTCATTTATTTCACCCCACTATAAATGTGTGAAATCAGCAGGAACACAAGTCTTGTGAGGCTTCTTTTATTTCTTTTCATTTTGTTTATACCTACTAAAAGTTGAGAATTCAGAAATATGGGAAAATAATCAAGATAGCTGTGACTTCCAGCGGTTCTTGAGAAGAATAGCTGCTGTTTGACACTGGAATAGTAGGAAAAAAGATGTTTCTATAAAGCTAGGGTACTCTACTTGGTGCTAATAGAGCAGCAATTTAGCAGGTTTTCCGTGTATTTTTGCTCCATCACAGTTGACTCTAGTTGACTTGGCTCTTTGTGCAGAACCTGATAGACTGTTAGGTTCTTTTCATTTGATGACAGCTATGTTAAAGAAGGGATGCATGGAAAACCTGCTAGATTGCCAGTTCTGCTGGTGGTAAGAATGAGTGACCCGGTTCTGCACATGTGCAAAGTGCTCACTGTGTGGGGGGAGGACATCCGTGACAGTGACTGTCATAGTGCCGTAAAATGTGTATTCCTATTGTTGGCAGGTGCTTGCTATGTCCAGTCGCTCCTGGCTCAGCTACTCATACCAGTCTCGCTTTCACCTCACCCCCCTTTCGTATGAGACTCTGGAGTACGCCTCTGGCTTCGCCTCTGAGCAATGCCCAGAGGGCATCGTTGCCATCTCCACCAACACACTGAGGTAAAAGATGAAACATAGAGGCACATTTCCTAAAGATAAAAGATGTCCCAGAACACAACCAGTCAGACCGAACGTTAACTTGTATGTTTAACCTCTTTCCTGTTATGCTTTTGATTTGCAGGATTTTGGCTTTGGAGAAACTTGGAGCAGTCTTCAACCAGGTGGCTTTCCCTCTGCAGTACACTCCCAGGAAATTTGTAATCCATCCTGAGACAAACAACCTTATACTGATCGAGACCGACCACAACGCCTACACAGAGGCAACCAAGGCTCAGCGAAAGCAGCAGATGGCCGAGGTATGAAATGCCCTCTGTGTGTGATAATGAGTTGATTTAAAGTTATAAATCCCTCAGGACTGACAAATTTATAAACTAGATGTGGTAAATCAAAGTCACTCGGTCCAGGTTTACAGCATGAAAAGAAATCTGATGTCCTGAAACAGATGCTGTGCTGTGAGTCTTCTGAGAAAGCAGCTCAATAATTATGTTTCCATTACCCCTAGAACTGCTCAAAATCTAAATATCTACATATCTACACATAAAAAAGAACAATGTCTCACTTACCAGAAAAAGTTTACACTCTTCAGAGGTGGTTTTTCAGACTTTTCGATATAGAAGTTTATCACCAAAGTGTAATGGGAAACACTTTTGTCTCCATTTATGTGTCCCTGAATGTGACATAGTAGATCATGTGACCGGTTAAGATGATGCAGTACGGATCAAACAACGGCAAAAGAGTTTTCTAATGAATTGGAAAGGGAAATGAGGAATGGCTTTGCAAATTTTCCAATGCAAGTAGAAAACTCCAAAGTAGCGCTACATGGATTACTTTGTGTGTGTTGATCCAATATCCAGACAGTTTAGAAAAAAACCTTTTTGCTGCCATTTCCATCCCTCGCAGGCAAAGTCATCTGGAACTCACAAAAACTTCCACATGCGCTGAAAAATTTCCTGTTTTTTTCTTTTTTAAGCAGAGTGCTGCATTATAATGAATCATTGCAGTGTTTTTATAACACATACAGCGAAGCAAAAATCCAGTGCAGATTGTATGAGGCATCAGAGTAACATTTAAAGTTCAAGTTTCCATACACCTTCACCGAGTGCTCCTTGGAAGCCAAGTGTGGATGCCCCCTTTTTGTTGGGCAGTTTGCCAGTTGTACTTTGGTGGCTGACCAAACAATCTGCTGAATAATCCCAAAGGGCATCAGGTCTTCAAGTTGCTGATGAGTAAAGTAAGTAAGTACATCTTTATTTATATAGCACCTCTCAAGATAAAAAATCACAAAGTGCTTAACAATAAACATAAAACATGGAATATAAAAATAAGTAAAACTAAATAAAAACCCATGATCTCAAGGCGGACTCTTTCCTTTTTGCACGATTGTGAATTTTATTGCATCCACAAGAGAATGATTGTCTGTTTCAAACACAACAAGTACACTTTTGTTTGAGCAGTTTCCAGTTGGGATTTCCAAGAACAGTGTTGCAAGAAAAACTGCAGTCAATCCCATCTGCACGTGCTAGTTTCTCCTGCTAATTTACTCCTGACAACTTATGACAACTTATATGGATGAGGAATTTTTGTTTTCATCTATGACCATGATGAAATGTCCACCCTGTGTAACACCATTTGAGAGGTTTTCCATGGAGGAATTGCTGAACACTACGAGTTTGAGAGGGTTTTTTTCCTCCCAAGGTATTGAAACCTCAGTCTGGCAGCTCTGTATCCCTGTTTGGTTTGCATGAGGAACCCAGTAGTCTCGGTCTTTTTGCATTGCATGTGGAGAAAAAAAAGCCCTACGCTGAATTAGCTCCTTTATCTCCTGTTGACAGTGTGCAGAGGGTGGCTGACATCATCCAGAGTGACCAACAGTTTGTTTTGAGTTATGTTGTCTGCGTCTGACACCAGTGATTCTAACCACCTCAGAGGAGGTGTAGGTATCAGTTCTGCTCGATATATGAATGGAATAAAATACTCCGGGTTGCAAGTTATGCTAATAATATCACCAAGTGTTCATAATACAGCAAGAAAAACAATAACGTAGAGTGTATTTATAACCTCTTAAACTGAATAATTGTTGTAAATATTAATTGAATCGGATTCCCCAACATGAATGGGAGAAACCGACTTCCGCTTTATTTAAGCAGTGGATCATGGGGACGGTTATACTACAAGAAAGTAGTGGATACCTTCCAAATGGCGGCCTTTCTGCTCTCGGGATGTTTGAAGGGGGATGTCAGGCTGTGATTAGTCCATTTCGATAGATAATGATGGAGTCGTTTGTGTTTTCTATGAATAACTACAATCCCACTTTGCTAAAAAATAAAAATAAAAATGACTTCCTCAATTTGTCCAGACTGACCGATAGGCTTTATAAACCTGCTACAATCGATGAACGGTATGAAATTCTTCTCACTAAGTATAACCCGTTAATTAAGCATTGTATGTCACATTACCAGGTTAAACTATGGAGTAATCAACAAAATGCTTTAATCTGGTTGAACCTGTTAAATAAAAATCATAGACTGTCTTTTCAGATTATGAGTCGCCCCCTCATATCTCTGCAGGAAATGGTGGAAGCTGCTGGCGAGGACGAGCGAGAACTGGCTGCTGAGATGGCGGCCGCATTCCTCAATGAAAATCTCCCTGAAGCCATTTTTGGTGCCCCTAAAGCAGGAGCTGGGCAGTGGGCTTCTTTGGTACGACTGGTTAACCCCATTCAAGGTTCAACACTGGATCAGGTGCAGCTGGAGCAGAACGAAGCTGCCTTTAGGTGAGTTGAGAAGGATGGGTCAAAAGATGGGAGCAATGTATGGTCATGTTTAACAATACAATTACCAGCCTGTTAAAATTGTTTTGAGGAACACCACCTCACACAACAGGTGATGTTGGTCCAGACAATCCTGGCTTGTTTAGTTTTACACTGCTGTACCATCAACAGTGGGAGAAAGCGGACTTGGAGAACAACATAAATCAGATGTTACATATGTTACATGAATTTCCTGCTACACGCAGTTAGCATTTATCTGCGCCATGTCTTGTTCTGGCTTTAAAATGTTGCGCTTTAATGAGTATAGTGCCCCCCACAGGCTTCTAGTATGTACTACATTGACTTTGTGGAGATGATGAAGAATTTCTTCTAGTTTTCACACCTGAACCGGCTTAATTGCTGTATGGGCATAATTCTGGTACATCTAGTGTTAATACAGCAGAGAAGTAGAAGATTATCATAAAGGAAGGAGACAACTGGTGAGAAGTCTTTTGTTTGTTTGCAGAGACGTTGGGATGTTTAAAGTTAGAAATGATCTTTAAACAGGAGCTTGAAGATAAAAGTATAGATTGTGAAACGTGTTTGTTCCAGAACCATATGTAGGGGTGTCCGTTCTCTCCCACTTGGACAATGTGGGGCTGTTCTTATCATTGCATCCATGCAGCTGTTGTTTTTGTTGTTCATATTTTCATCATGTACTTTAAACCAGTGGTCCCCAACCGCCGGATACCTGGCTGCACAGAAATAATTAATAAACGACCACATTCTGGCCAAATTAACTTTGGTCTGTGCCTCTTGACATACCAATACGCCTATCTACTTTTGTTTTCATTAAGACGGCAGGTTTTTGCAGCTCACCATGCCTATAAATAGGTCACCTGTGACGAAAATAAAGTTAGAAAGTTAGAAATCAGTTTTAAAATAATAATAAAAACACTAAACTGCAATATCTTTTCTGTAATCTAAAGTCTGTAAGTGCTTCTTACGAAAAGGAAAGCTACATCAAAGTGTCAAATATAGGTCACTATAATCCAGTAGAGGGCACTTTGTTGTCAGTTTACTGTGATGCACTTCTGTTGACCTCCAGGTTAAAAAGTAAGATCATGAAAGAAAATAAGTTGGCTAAAAACGTAGAAGAAAATAGAAAGTAAAGGAATCCCGAAAGTATATCTACAATATTCAAGAGTTTTAAAGTTGTTTAGGTGTGTGAATGACAACAAAACTGGAGATCAAGCTACTGGCTTGTCATTGTGTGAATGCTGTCCGGCATTCACAGTTTTCCTGTTTCTTTTTCTTTATGTAATTTATTCAAGTTAAAAACGTGCAACTAAAAAACCTACAGAGGAAAACTTCTGTCACAGAATCACAGTTTCCTATATTGTAATGAAAAAATGCAAATCCTTAGTTTATTCAAGTATTTTAAAGTTCAAATTATGTTACCTTCGATTAAAGCAAAACAAACTAGACAGCCAATCTGTACTTTAGTGCTAAAATAATTAAATGCTCTGTTTTAGTATTAAATAATGATGTTGAGTGGAAGCTGCTTCTGAATCTGTTTGTCCTGGTTTTAGTTGACTTGTTTCTTAAAAAGAAAATGACACAATGAGACATTATGATCCAAGAAATGTGTAGCAAATTTTGCACTATTGTCATGCCTGCCAGGGTGGAAATCATAAGATGAAATAAAATGAAAATTATTTATGTAGATAATAGATAATAGTTAGATAATAAAAGGATAATAAAAGGAAATGTTTTATTATTTTAATTTATTTGAATTCCTCCATTTAAATGTTCCATTAAACATTAACAACATGGTGCATAAGGAAAACACTTTAACTAATGTGGCTGTAGTGCACATCAAATATACGAATCAGAAAATCCTGCCAGGTGTCTGAAGGTCTCTTTCACCTTTTTCAATATGTTTATTTCTGTCAATTTATTGAGATTTTTCTGTAGCTTTACCTTTTCAGTAGATCGTTTGCATTTAATGAGTTTCTTTCCTTTCTAGAAGCAATATCTCACCTTTTCCCATTTTCTCTGCTTTAAATCTTTCAGTGTGGCAGCGTGTCGTTTTACCAACACAGGAGACGACTGGTATATTCTGGTGGGTGTCGCCAGAGACATGATTCTCAACCCTAGATCAGTGGGGGGTGGCTTTATCTACACCTATCGGCTTACTGGTGGAGGGGAGAAGCTTGAGTTTGTCCACAAGGTGGGTTTCCGATACAACTTTTTTTTTTTTTTGCTTATGTCAAAGCAATTATTTCCATTAAGCTAAAGTGGTTTAATGGAAGTGGCTGTTCCTTTTTCTATCTGCCTGTGAGAACAACTATACTACAATGTGACAAAGCTCCTCCACATAACAGTCATGCATGTCTGAAATGATTTCCGATAAAGATGTTTGAAGGAAAAAACAACACAACCTCATTTAAAGTTTTTAAAGATGTCACACGTCCACGGTGAAGCCCATGCTGCCCTTTGGGCATTTCCCCAGATACTCCAGCAGGGCGGAGACCCTGTGGGGGGAATCAGCCCACATGGGTATGTTACCTGATGTGGGACAACTGGGGAAAAGAGTGATGAGTCACTGTACTTTCATAGGGATCAGCCACTCTATTCTCACAGCCGAGGGATTTCCCAACCACATAACCGGATCATATGGACAGAATACAGCTTGTTACAAAACGTTGGTACTTTATTGGTAATACCCGAGCATGCAGTACAACATTCCTACTGTCACGACACGCAGGAAGGGTGGGTGACTTTTTATCAGGATTTATGAAGTACCGTGGGAAAATGTATGTTGGTGCACTCAGTTATACCATCTTTTCATGGTTTCTCTATCACGGAAAAAGATTTTTAGATAAAGTTCTCATCTTTTAAAACTTTAAATGTGCACAAGCAAATGGCTTGAACCAAAACCTGTTTTTATCACAGACATTCAGCTTTTTAAACAGCTCGATGCATCAGTTGAGTTGTGCAACACTTCTTGGATAATAGTTCAGTTTTGCCAGAATGTAGAAGACTATACATGTTTATTCTTGTAGTTTTAGTTGATATTAGTTGCGACTCTGTGGGAGGTTGTATTGAGCAACCAGTGTGCAGTGATGCATAGCAACAAAGGCAATGTCTGGTAGAGAATATGGGAAAAAATTATGTAAAATGGTGCAATAATGTGCAACGTTCCGAATTATGCCAAACAAATAAATTGGATAAAGTAAAAGCTGCTAAAATTCTGTTACAAAGTATTTAACAGGTATTTCATTCTGCTGGTGCCTCTGAAATCCCACAAACATTAAAAGGTAGGATTCTACAAAGTTTTTCATAGATTTACAAGCAGAAAGAGCTAAAGTCACCCAGAAATACAGCAAGACTCATTTTCAAGCTGTCCTGGTTACTGATGAGAAGCACCACTGAACCCTGGATTGCCCAGGTGAATGCTTGAAGAATGGCCCCCATGTGCCAACAAGGGACGTTAACAAGGAGTTGGCAGAGTTATGTTTTGGGCCAGAATCATGGGGACAGAGCTGGTCGACCCCTTTAGGGTACATGAAAATGTGAAAATTACTCTGAAAAGTGTGTGGAGTTTCTGAATTTATACATAATTCCATGGTAGAAAAAGAAGAACCGTGCTTTCCTTAACAAAATCATCGTCATGCATCATGCGTCAAAAGCATCTTATGCTGCAGGAAAACTTCTGCATCACTGGCTCCTTGGCATAAAAGTAGAGAAATGCTGCTCACAACTACACAAAAATAAATACTCATTTAATATTTGACCCTGCTTCACAAACACGATCTTGGCTTCTTGATATGAGCTGTTTGTTTTAGATGAACCAACTTGACTGGAGCCTGAATTCTCAGTGAACTGTCTCTTTCAGACCCCGGTGGAGGATGTCCCGCTGGCTATCGCGCCGTTCCAGGGACGAGCCCTGGTTGGAGTCGGGAAGCTGCTGAGAATCTATGACTTGGGCAAAAAGAAGCTCCTCCGCAAGTGTGAGAACAAGGTAAGACGAGGACCTTCAAGTATTCTGTTGAAAATCTAGTTCCGATTATGCTTTTTTCAAGTCCTGGGCTGAGTCAGCCGTCATATCTGCTCCGAGTCTGTATACAGTCTAAATTTTATTTAAGTGTTTATTAAACTGTATGTGCTGGTAGGTTTTGAGCATCTTTTCCTCCCATTTTGTCTTCAGTTTGCTGTTGTCCATCAGCAAAAATCAGCGGCTCCTAAAATAGGAAAACATGGCAGTCTTTGAAAAAAAAAACAAGTCTTTGAAAAATGGACAAGTTTAAATGTCTTGTCAGCTTTGCCATAGCTCAGACTTCATCCTGGGTGAGATGTTACTCTTCGCCTCACTCATCACTAATTGATCAAGCAAAAATCGATTATATTCTCCCAAATAATAAGCTGTCTCTATCCACCCTTTTACGTCGACTTCACAGCTGCTCGGAAAGTACAACAAATCGTCTTTCCCTGTTTTTCAAATTCTCTTTTTAACTTTTTTATATTAGCTGATCATGAATCTGTAAATCCAGCAGGTAGTGAAACTTCCGTAAAGTTAAACTTAAATAAACTTTCGGTCAGATGGATTTCTGCAGGAACAGAAGCTGATTATGTCAGTTATGTTTTCATTCCAGCCCAATGGCAGCAGACATATTTATTTATGCATCAGCTAGATCTTTCTAATCTGTTCGTGTTTTCTGTGTGTCTGTGCATGTTTATGCAATTAGTTTTATACAAACAACTTGTGTTGAAAATGTGTGAAGGATCTTAAAAATTGAATGGAAAATCACTGCTTTTATTGCCTGTTTAGATGAAAGGCTGGGGAAATGGTTCTCTGCCTGTTTGTGAGGTCTTTAAGCTGCACACAAACTTGTGTTTTAATGTGAGAAAGATGTGTTTTGTTGACTTTTGAATGAGGACCAAAAGACAGATGACTGCTGGCTGATGTTTGTGTATTTTACCTGCATCATTACCTACATGTCTGCTGTTTCATATTAGTGCAACACATCTGCAGAGGAAATCGACATCGTATCCTATTTTTTTTCTTAATAATCTTCCAACTGTGAACTTTTTCTTTCTTTTGCTGCAGCACATTCCCAACCTGGTGACTGGCATCTACACCATTGGTCAGCGAGTAATCGTGTCAGATGTTCAGGAGAGTCTTTTTTGGGTTCGTTACCGGCGTAACGAGAACCAGCTTATTATCTTCGCTGATGACACGTACCCCCGCTGGGTGACGACAGCCTGCCTGCTTGACTATGACACCATGGCTTCTGCTGACAAGTTTGGCAACATCAGCATTGTAAGTGCTGAACTGAAGAGTGTTTGGTTTGTGTGAAGCAATTAAATCACCAGAGATCTGTCCCAACCAAAACATTAAACAAATCCCTCGAGCTCTTAAAAACATCCTCATTCTTTGGTTTATTTTCTCAGGTGCGTCTTCCACCCAACACCAGTGATGATGTGGATGAGGACCCCACAGGAAACAAAGCATTGTGGGACAGAGGTCTCCTTAATGGAGCATCACAGAAGGTAAAAACCAGCTTGACCTCTTACTCTCTGGAGGTTTTCCAGCACATGGTTTAAACATAGGGTTTTAAAAATTTTTAAGTTTTGATCCGTTTTTATAGCTGAAGGAGGCAAGAAACCAAAACATGACTGTAGATTCCAGAGTGCACGCTGTGTGAAATGTGTGAAAACAAACTCATGAATATAGCTCAACAGAGAAGGTGGCGTGTTTACGTTTGGCTTGGACAAGTTTTGTGTTTATATACAAGATATATTTAAATGTGCAAATAATGTTTTACTGCAAGGTTTACTGTTGAGCACTGCTTGTTGTCAACCAAAACAAAGTGTTGTAAGACATATCTCCCTCTACCTCCCCATTCACCCCACCTGCAAACAAAGTGCAAAAACACAGAGCAAAACAAAATCACTGTTTGGAACATGTCGAAGTAACTTCTGATGATTGTTTCTTGCAGAATAAATAGCACAAAGTTTAATAGTTTGGCTCTATAGTTACCACGGTGCTCGTCACGTTGGTAATACCAGGCCACATTTTATCCAGTTTTATCCATTTCTTTATTTGACATCATCTGCACCAACAAATATTGTTTGTTTTTAATATAATTTCATATAAACACGGGGATTTTGCTAAAATCAAAACATGTTCAGATTCAAAAGGCTTTTTTTTTTGTTACATAGCTGATCCTAATACTACAATTTTACCATGAATTGTAACTCTGAATCAATTTCTTATTCTTTTAGTCTGGAAAGCAGAATTGTCTGATTTAGGCAGCTGAAGCATCGTTTCAGCATTAATCTGCCTCCTTCACATTTTCTGACCCCCACAGACACACCTCAATCAACCACAAGTTGAACCTCCTCATCAGCGCAACACACAGGATAACCTCAGCATCACTCATCCTGGTCAGAAAGTGTTTAGGTAGCACACAGACTGGGAAAGTCCCTCCAGCTTAAGTCACTATGAGCTGGTCCCACTTTGTGACCATGTTTGTCGGCTATTTTTGCCTCCACACACATTGATGCATTTGAGTTTGGAAATGTACTGCGTCTATTTATAGATGTGAGCGTGAACGCCCAGACTTGTCTTCTGAATGAGCTACGTGTCTGTGTGCAGTGTCACATCAGGCTGGTTGAACTTGTTTATCCTAACATGACTGGCCTGGTTGATCCCTTTTACATTGAATTAGATACATTCCACTTTTATTTGATTAATTAATCTGAAAATATTAAGGTCAGGCCCTCTCTTCAGCAAAATGAAAACAGTCATTGTGTTTGTTCCAAATATCATATAACACATAGCTATGTGGGTGTGTTATGGACAAATAATGTTGGATGTTAGTGTAAAGAAAACAGACATAAAACTCTTAATTGAAAATCTGCTAAAAAAGTGAATTCATTTAAAAATATTGAGCTGTTTATTTCCACTTTTATAAAAACTGATGCCCAGTTTGACCTGCTGCCATGTGAGATGACATGTAGAAGCACTTAATACTTCCCTTCCTCCCCCAAATACATCCCCTGACTTTTCTCTGCAGCTCTTTCAGTCCTGAGTCATCTGGATGCAGGCTTCTGACGAGCATCTGGGGAGTCTTTTAGTTCTCAGACACTACATAAACCTCACCAACCACTTCCTGTCTCTCCATAACAATTAGATTTAACACACCTTATCAGTTTGTGTTGAGCTGTTCGACCTCCGTTAGCTGGCAGCGCTTGCTCCATAGCTTTGGAATTCCTCAAAGCTGGATGAATTAGGTCTTAATTTTTTCTTAAATGGATCAATCAGATCTATATGCGGTTGACAAGCCCACAGGAGTCCAACACCTTTTAGGTTTTTTTTAGTATTAAGAAGGGCTGCAACTAATGAATATAGTCCACTAGTCACAGACTATTAGTAGACTAAATAGATTTTTTTTTAATTTAGTATGAGGTTGATTTAATCATGTGGTAAATGATAATAAACATCAGCTTCATGTTCATATATAAAATGAATGAAATAAAGAATTTACACAGTTTGTCCATCTCCAACCATAAAGTTTTGAATTCAAACTCCATTTAGCTGCATAATTTATACTTTTATCCAATATAGTCTCTGATGTTTTGCTATGGGGGACAAACATGAGTGGTCGGTGGGACGGTCTCATCCTGAAATGAGCGCGCTGTACCGGTATGCTTTAAAGATATAAGCAAGAAAAATGTTTTTTCCTGTACACCAAAGTAGCAGTAAAACTGTAACATTTTTGTGAAGTAGATTCAGTTCATTTAGTTTTATTTTTTATGTCTCAGTTTGCTAGTTGGCGTAGAATCTAATGAGGCCAGTCAGACAGTTTCATGACATGATGAGCAAGATCTGCGTTGCAAATCTTCAGGTGATCTTGTTGTTATTTGCCTTATTCAGGCAAAAATGCTCCCAAACTTGAGATGTTTCGGTACGCATTGTTGTTGTGGACGCTGGCATTTCTGCGTACATTTCCGCCCAGCAGAGACGCTATTGCGCAAGCGTGCGAATGTCGGCAGAGATGATGTACGGCATGGATGTTGTCTGCACTTTGTGAGGAGATGGGTGCGGAACACACAGCTGTGTTATTTCACAGCAAGGCTTGGCGGCTCCTGCGGGGTAAAGTGTTATTACCAGTGTTTGAGTGCTGTGAAAAAATTCAAGTGTTTCTTGAGGAGTGCGTGTTTGAAGTTGCAGCCAAGTTTGCTGATGAGCACCTCATGATAGAACTGGCATATCTCAGCAACACATTAGTGAAACTGAATGGCTTAAATCTTGAGTTACAAGGCAGTGACCGGCACCTTCCACACCTGGCAGACTAGATTTTCTCCTTCACTAAGCTGAAGATGTGGGAAAAACGCTGAGAGGAAATATTGACTTTTTAGAGAATCTAAGTGAATATGTTGAAACCAAGGATTTAGATGGATCTGCAGTGATTTCATGAGAGAGCACAACTCGTCTCTTGACGAGAATCAAGATTCTTTCAGAAGTACTTTCCAGACTGCAGTGGTCAGTGGGGGTGAGAGATTCATTTAATGCAGCAGCACCTGTTGATTTAAACTCTATATAAGAGGAAATGTACATTGAGACGATGTCAGGCTTCTGTGAAACTCAAGTTTGCATCACAGACACTGAATGAATTCTAGATTAGCATCTAAAGGGAGTATCCCCACAGTGGCTGCGAGTATTTCGCTTTGCCACTTCATACCTCTGTAAGATTTAATTTTCTGCTTTTGTCTCTGAAAACAAGACAAAAAAAAAAACTAAGCTCAATATTGAGTACAAGCTGAGGTTAGCAGTTTCAAACTTGCTGCCCTGTTCTGAAAATATGTGCAGTGAAAATCAGGCTCATTGCACACTGTTTCTCTTAATACCTGAACTTTTTGGAAGGACTGACTTTATTTGTTATTGATTTAATCACATTACGTATGTTCTTATAAAAAGCACTATGGAAAACAGGGTAATAGTGCTATTTAAGACTGTAATAATAGTTGTCAAAAACGTTTGCTATCTTCCAAAGCACAAATTTAACTTTAAAGTGTAATAATTTCATAATTTATTTCTGTATTTATTATTTTTGTAAAAGCTCATGCCAAAGGAGCAACATAAACAAAATCTTCCTGACCCGGGTTTGCGACTTGACGCATGTCATAGCTGATCTCTGTGCCGCTCCGAGTTCATCAGAGTGCATGCACACACAGAGGCAACAATTTGCCTGCAAACATGTTAACAAGCTAAAAATTAGACACATTTTTGCCATTTTGTAACACACTCAGAGAGGTAAAGATGGAAATTTTCACTCAAGAATGGAGCAAAATTAGCATTTCTGTTTAGATGTTACAGCAAAAAAGTCATGTTCATCACAGGAATGCAAAAACAACTGAACTGACTGAAAGTCATTTGAGTCACATTTCAGCTTAAAAAGGATCCAAATTTATTTGTAGGTTTTATAAACAAACACATTGTGTGAGATCGGATTAGAGCATGTAAAAAACAAAACAGTTTTCTGTGCTATTTCCTTTTGTTTTTATTTGCTGCCGTTTGGTCATCTGAGAAAAATTGACTCCTGATTATGTTTGAAATTCATTTAAATACGTAACTTCACAGCTGTGTCAGTTGTCACATGATGTTTAAGACTATTTTGTCAGGATTGTTGTATTTCTATAACAAGCTGATTTTATCAGATTGAAATTTACACCCTGTTTGTTAAGCCTGTATTTGTGAAACCAAAGAGTTATTATCATTACTATTATTGAGTCTGAATATTTGTTGCTTTAATCCAGATGTGAATTGAAAAGTTGCTCTTCATCCAGAAGAGACTGAGCACCTCAATCTGAAATAAATTGAACAGTTAAATACTATTTATTTTATTTTAACAATAAGCTGAAAATGGTTGGTTTGTGTTGAGTTCAGCATTTGCAAACTTCCTGCAGTAGTTCTGTAGTCATTAAATTTCACAGAATCTAAAAGTAAAACAAAACTTTTATGTACATTTTGATGAGTAATTCTCAAGATGAAAATTAGAAGACATGTTTTCTCCCAACATGAAGTCCAGGTATAATTGTACTGACCTGCTGTATAAAGTTGAGGTGATGGATGAAACCACACAGGGGTCTAATCAAAATGTTATGTTATGTAATTTATAATCGTTCCATATATTTTTTATATTTAACTTCATACAGCCGCAGTATCTATAATGTAAATAACAATCTTGAAATTAGTATTCTTGAATCATTACTTTATTAACCCTTTGACGCACAACATGGGTCAAAAGTGACCCAGCCAAGTTTTTATCATCTGTATCTTTGCAATAAC
>JBAMHX010000011.1:5382369-5395332 GCA_037177515.1 Pseudomugil tenellus
ACACACACACACACAAACTAACTACTGTTGGGAAGGATTGACCCATATCTTTTGGCATGCTAAGGGAACCCAAATTCAACAGGCTACCACTCACCCTAAATCAAACAAGAGAACGGTGTTGGAGAATTTACTGACACACTTGTTGTTTTCTTCTGCAGGCTGATGTCATCATGAACTACCACGTAGGAGAGACGGTACTGTCTCTACAGAAAACCACTCTGATTCCAGGAGGTTCTGAGTCTCTGGTCTACACCACGCTGTCCGGAGGCATAGGGATCTTGGTCCCATTCACTTCCCATGAGGTAAAGCACCAGTATACACGGAAAGGCCTCATGTTGAACACCAGCACTCTCTTCTTTTGTGCGTAATTCCTAAGTGTTGATCGTGTCTCCTGAGTTTACACCCCCACCTGATAAGGGATGTGATAACAACACAGATGTTTGTACCAGCCTGTTGCAGGCCGATTAAGAGATTAGCTTCAGCAGGACCTCTCCCTACCTGATTGCATCTGAAAGGTCTGTTTAGAGGAAGATGGTATCCCATCTTTTCAGTGTGACTAAAAGTGATGTTGAACTGACCAAGATCTACATACTACAGGTGAAGGATATGTGTTGTGAGTTTAACCCTCACTAAGCTTCTTTTTTTACTCCATTCATCTTTGGCATAGTTGTTAGGCAGCAAATCCACTAGAGGGCAGTACAGAGCATTGGTTTTCAGGCAACTGTAAGCATGTTGACTTTGGAGGAAATTAAGATAATCATTCTCAGACACATTTCAAAAGAAGGTAGCACAGTAGGTGGCTGGGGTCTCTGCAGCAATTAATGCATCACAGATGCTTTTTTTTTTTTTTTTTTTTTTTTTCGCTGGTCACAGTGAGACGTACTACACAACACTGACCGCACTGGTCCTGACAGTCCCGCTCTGTGCTGACTGGCTACCACGTGGCTTTACGGATCTCCAGTGTGCAGAGGCTTTGCAGTACACTGTTGCTGGCTATTGTCGTTTTGAGTTCAGTTCTCTCAGCCAGACAGGTTCCTAAGCACATGGGTTTGAGAAAATATAGTTCAGAAATCCAGCTGCACCCTAGATTGAAGCTAGAGCACATGGACGATAGATGGCAAATGGTTTAAGAGGATGTAGCAGCACTATATAGACTCAGACTATATAGCAGTTTATAAGTTGTGTTGATGCACCAGTAGAAATAGTTATGATCAGGGTTCTTGGACCCTGTGCTCTCTCTACCTGGGCGGCCCGTTCTCAATGCAGTGTTTTCTTCAGGGTTCTGTGTCTGGAGACCGTGCTGCTGGGTGGTTAGCAATTGCCCCGGTTTCAGGGTCGTCCTGCCCTTCCTCTGACCTGTTCATTAATTCATTTCAAAACATTTCAGATGTTTTTCCAAGTCTCTCTTTGTTTAATATTTCCTTGTCTCTCTGTTTTTGCAGGATCACGACTTCTTCCAGCATTTAGAGATGCACATGCGCTCTGAATTTCCTCCACTGTGTGGTAGAGACCATCTCAGCTTCAGATCTTACTATTTCCCAGTCAAGGTTGGACTTTTTACCATTATAATTATTATAGATAAATTTGATTTTGCATCAAATTGTGGCAACAGGCTCAAGGATTTACTTTTAAAACCTGTAAAAAAAAAATAAAAATACAAAAAGGGTAAATGAAAAATTGCTATTTCTACATTTTTTCCTAAGTATAACTAAACAAAAAAGGCTCCTCGGATAAAATACTCCTCTTCTGTCCAGTTTAACAAACCTAAGGACAACAGAGTTCATTAATAATGAAGTAATAACTTTGACATTTTGGCCTTGATTCTGTTGTAAAATAGAGATTCATGTATCTATATTACATACATTATTAATCCCAAATCAGGACATATTAGTGATGATGCTTGCAAGTAGTAAGTAAACATATCTATATACAACATATACAAATGAACAAGATAAAATGGAATAAGTAGAATGAAATAAACTATTAAAGTATCTATTAAATGTAAAGGTTGAAGCATATTACTGGTGGAGCATGTGGATGTTCCAAAATGAAGAAATGTAAAACTGCGCATAAATGCGACTGCATTAACAGTAATTGACTAGCAGCAGATAGACATAGTTGATCGGGGTAATCCATGAGGGATAAGTTGCATCAGATCTCCCCACCACAGTTTGAAGCCTGTTATCAGTTTACTGGTGATGCTGCTTCCTGTCTGCAGGTCTATGTCTGCGACGATGAAACTGCATTATTTTTTCTAAAGATAAACTACCAAAAGTGGATTAGATGCCTCAGCTTTTCACTCTAAAGGTCATTCAAGGTACAAAACCTACAACATGGTCCCCACTAGCCTAATAAAATGTCTCTATTTAGTCACTTCTGACTTAATTCATGTTTGCCTCCAATAATGTAACAGCAGGAAAAACATGGTATTACATTTTGAAATGGAGAAAAAGACTTAAGGGGTAAAATTTTCATTTAAGGTTGACTTAAGTCATTTTAACTGCTTTTTTCTTTGTTGCAGAATGTGATTGATGGAGATCTGTGTGAGCAGTTCAACAGCATGGATCCACACAAGCAGAAAAGCGTAGCTGAGGAGCTGGACAGGACACCGCCAGAGGTGTCCAAGAAGCTCGAGGACATCCGCACTCGTTACGCTTTCTAATCACACACACACCAACGACAGGAACAGGATGATGGGGGTCGCTTAAGTGATTCAACCTCGTGGCTTCATCTGCTGACTGTACAGAAACGCAGCTAGAAGACATGTCATGACTGCAAGTGACTTGCTGCCTTTGCAACCTTTTCTCACTAATGCAACCGCCTGCGTTTCAGAAGTGTTGAGTCTTTTCCCACACAGTTTTGTGACCAATAATGCCACACAGACACCTCCACTGACGCCATTACTCAGAATTTTCGTTCACACCTCCCATGCGTTATCAAAAGAAGCCACACATGCATCACCTCTGAGGTAATTACACGGAAACACGACAAACCCAGCTTGTAAATTCTCTTCATATTTGTTGGATGTTGCAGCACATCGTGTCACATAAAGCTGTGCAACTTTCTCACGTGGTATTTGCATGACGTCTGTTGCTTCGCAGCTGCTCATGTGTGCAGATATGAACGGGAATCTGTTGAGTCAGAGAAAATCTTTTGTATGTGAGAAGCGGCAAGTATTTCATTAAAAAAAAAAAAGCAGTTTTATTTAATTATTTTAACTTGTATTAGATAATAGAACATTTTTCCCATCTGCTGTTTAACTCTCTGCCCCTAAACTGTTTTAAGATGCATCTCCTCTGTACATTTTGCTCACTCAGAACAGAAGCTGACCTCCAACTAACTTCAGGCCACAGTTTAAGAAGTGTTTGTCTGACTGTGTCATTAGACGATGGATAAACTCAGACTAAATGAGTGGATGGAAAAATACTGAACGTTTGGACTGGGTGGTGTTTCTGTCAGTCCAGTAAATTCCCAACCACAGACAGCATTCCTCTGAAATCACTGGACTTGGGCATTTGTGGGATGGGGGCAGTGGTCGGATTTTTTTTAGGGTTTTTTTTTGTAAATAAAGTTGTTTTTGTACTTTATAATACCATGTGTTTGTGTCATTTTTCTGCCAGTAAAAGTCCCCCTCAGAAAAAAGAATTGCAAATACATATTTTATGATGGTTGGTACAGTACAGACCCGGTAATCAGAGTCCTCGCTCCAGGTAAGAACTGAAATTACTCCCCGCAGCAGAAATATTATAAGTACAACTTTGCTTTTTAAATATTCTGAACAGGACAGCTGCTATGAACTGAACTCATTTCACCCTTTTGTGATGCATTAAAGCACTTTATTCAATGAATGACATCATTCTTATCTCTGGTTTCTCAAACTTTGGGTTTTTAATGCAGTTAAATATTCCTGAAGTTCAACATTAAACATTTTTCACTTAAAATGGGAAACACTTTTTTAGCTCTTGCGTACTTTTCTTACCTGAGTCCTTGAGGGAAAAAAGCAGTTGCTCAGTAAAACCAAGCTGAAGCATCCTGTACAGATGCTGCATGTGATGTAAATGTTACTGAGTCATTGTGCACTGACTGATCAATGCATTTGTTTACATGGACAGTCCCATCTGGATGAAAGACAGCTGCTGAAAGAGCGGAAAAAGCTTTTTGTGGACCATTAGCTTTAAAATGCTGCCCTGTGGGTCAGTAACCCAAACAAGGGATCAGTGTCTTACGACAGTGAATCAAATTTAAACAGCAATCTTTCCAGTTTATTACATTGTGAAGCGGCTCATTTACTCAGACTTGCTCACAAAGCTATTACTCCCTATGGCTGATCTGGACTTGCACTGAATCTGTGCAGGTTTGCGTCTTTATGCTGCAATGACCTGGAAAAGTAAAGAGCTTTATCAGATCTGCACCATAAAAAAAAAAAAAAAAAAACTCAGGAAGATCTTTAGTTTTAGTTTTGCATAAAGAAATCTTAAATGCGTTCACAAGCATCTCTCTCAAAGGGTGGTGGATGATTCCCATCATCTCCTTTCAAGCTTGGAATTTCTTAGTGCGGAGCAGAAAAATAAGCTAAACTAAAATGCCACCAGTTCTTCCAAAACCAGAGGAAGCCCATATGATACAATCAGTGGCGTGCAGGCAGAAAGGAATAAATTAAATCATCCCACTTTTGTATTGCTAAGTTTCTGTTCACTTTCTTTTATGATCTTTTAAACAATTTTTCCCGCAACCTAGAATGAGATTAAGCAGTATAGAAAATGAATTAGAATTTCCTACAGTGATGGCTGTTAGTGCTGCTCATTGCGCAACAGAAACATCAACATCGCCTCCTCCTGGCCAGGTAGAGAAGTTGCACAAGCGACACACCCGCTGTTACAAGGCCACGCCCTTTTTTGAAGTGCCGCTCTCCCTTTATCTCGCAACTGTATATTCGAGCATGCGCAATCAGTTTCCAATATTCCCAAAATTAAGTTTAATAGGAAAAGCAGATCGCTATGTTCCCCTTTTAGGTTACTGTGCAATGCTCATATGCTCACAGAATTTATTCACTGATGCTTCTGGCTCAACTTTGCTGGCGGTGGGACAGGTGTGAACATCTTTTATGTCTTTTAGGGGAAAACACCAGACCAACAGAGTTATCAGATCTTCAGTGAAGGATGGGTCAGAAAATTGTAGGCCTTCTTTTCTGATTTGGGATATTTGAACAATTTATGAAAATGTTCCCTTAAAATGGATTTAATGAAGAAAACAGTAAAGACCAATTAAGATGCTGTGCAGGAGAAAAGCGAGGAGTTACCTGTTACATGCAAGTCCAGTTTGGCTCTGTGGCCTCTCTGTCCAGCAGAAGACCAGGATTCTGAACATCTGTTCCAAGGTCAGTCTGTGGAGAGGTGTTTCTTCAATGGTTGGTCTGCACATGCTGTTAGACTGGCAGATAGTTGCAGATCCCTCTCTTATACTACATAACTATCAACGCCTCCCGTTAGGCAGGTGCTTTATGGGGCTTTTCCATTATCACTTAGTCCGCCATACTCCACCAGCCTGTGAGCGCTCTATTCTGCTGGAATGCTTTTCCATTGCAAATCCAGTCTAAGTCCAGACACTCGATTGTGGGAGGGGTTAGGATTAGGGTTATGGCTAACCCTAACCCTCCCCCTGCACATTTTTTCTACAAAGTTACCGACATCATCTGATAGCGACACGACGCAACAAAACAACACATTCTCCAATATTTAATGTAGGCTATTGTTTAATTTGTATTTTAAACAATTAAAAAAAAAGTTCACAGAGATACTACAGAAAAAGACTATAATATAAATAATATATAATATAAACATTCAAATTATATCCCAACATACTGCTCGGTCACTAGCATTATGTTGTATTCTCTGCCTGGTTTAAAGTTTTAGTGATTTTTGATCAGTAGGCCAATATTAGTATGGATTTCATTTCTGTCAAGTGCTACCGCACTACAGGGACCTCCACTTGAAAAAGGTTTCACTCAAAACCACTTGGTTTCACTCACAATAAAGAGTCTTTAGTTGAAGTTTTCCTCATTTTTACTTCATATCGTCATGGAGGTGAAAAACCTTAAAAAAATAGATAAATATTCATTCAAACCTATTTTACTGTTTAGAAAATTTACTTTCATTGTCAATTAAATTCAAAGTTATAGCTTATATTGCTAACAATATATTAGTTTTAGTATACATCTTAAAACCTCAATTTACTCATCTCTACAATACTTTTGTTATGCTATTAAAATTAGACTTTCCACTTATACAGTTTGTGCGATTTTCTAAACCATTAAAGACCAAGACCATAGTAGTCGCATAACATTTCACCAACTAGATTAACTACTTAAACTAACCCCCAAAGTACTTTTTTTATGATAACCTGTCTAAACTGGGCTGTAAGAGTGCTTACTTCTTATTTCAGTGCATGTTTTTGTCATTTTGTTGTAAAGTTGTTTAATTTGACAAACTTTGGTTAAAAACTGTCTAAGTGCTGCCCTCCTTGGGTTGAACAGTGGCTACTGCAGTTGAATTTTCTTATTGGCCAACGCAGTACAACTTCACGTCACAAGCTTCGATTCTGTTTATAGACACATTGACGAGTGAGGTCACTTTTACATGCTGATTTACTGAGTTTCGGGCTGGTGGCAGAAAGACACATCCGCTGCTGCATTGCGTATATTAACTAGGGCGTAGCCTCATCTTTTTTTACAGTTTGTAAACAAAGATTTTGGCGAGTTCGTAGTGCAGGAGGTTGCACAAACAGAACATTATGAACGTGTCGTCTTATGTTCAACATGTTTATGATCGTGAGTACAAGCAGTGGACGCATCTGATTTTTACCAGATGTAATCCTGCAGGTGCCCAATGTACTTACCACTCCGTATGCGCTTTCAGGATGCAGAAAGCTAGTGCACATGACCGGGATTAACAAAATGCTCATTTCCCCGCACTTGGCCGTTCCCCTCTGTCTGTCGGCCCCGCCCATTTCTGTAGTTTTTCTAGAACTAGTCATAAGCAGGTTCAGACTTTTTCAGGGTTTAGTTACACTTTAAGAACACAAACTCTGCTCTTACCGGTTGTCTTTTCAGTGATTTAGTGAACGTCGGTGTAGTCAAACAATTCTCTCTCCTTCTCAGACGGTGCACACCAAAGTTCGTGTGAGAGCTCTAGTTCAGCCAAAGGATGCTCTGCACTAATCACCACAATAGAGTTCACCTGGTGTCAATTTAGCATGCTGAGAGAGAAGAAGAAAAGACAAAAAAAGTTAGTGCACTTAATCCTCTCTTTCAGGAGATGATAAAGAAATAAGGAACAATTTAGGCTAATTGCCACAACAATTCCTTGTTATTAATATGTGTGTATTTGTTAGAGTGAGAACGAGTTTGGCTATGTAAACTGCAAAAATGTGCAACCAATTAATGTGCAAATTATTTATGAATTGGAAGCACTTCTAACAAATTTGGTTGGATGGCGGCATTGGTCGTTTCATTCATCCTGACGCACAGCAGTGTGGGGAACAAATTGCAGGCAGGCGCTGCATGTGTTGGCGCCTCTTGGTAGGTAAAAACACATTTTAGGAGTTTTATTAGATTGTGATCTGTAATTTTTGACATAACTTGCTAGTGATGGTCGCTACCCCCTGAGGAATTGGCTCCTCACACCATTTGCCAATCTCCAGAGAGCAGATGAGAGCGCTTCAATGTGGTCCGTACTTGTACCCGCTATGTTGTTGCATGAGCCATCGGCCTCTTCGCCTCCACCTTGAGATCCAACCAGTTTTTTTTTCTTTTCAGGCACAGTGACTAGTTGTCACTGTGCCTGGTATCCTTATTTTGTTTAGAATATTTAATGGGCATGACATATTATAATGGGAAAACTGTTTAAATGTTTATTTAAAGTCATGGGGAGCAGAGTGACTTTATAGAAGCTTTAATAGTTGGGTTTTGAAATAATGCTTACCTGGTAAATGGTAGATGCTGAGTGTGGCCATTTTGAGATCTGGGTGGGAGAGACTATTTAAAGCTGGTCTTTTGGATATGCTCAAGGCCAGATTTATGTAGCGGGGTGCATGTTAGATCTACTAAGGTATAATTGTTTTTATTTCTGTTTAGTTGTTAAAAGGTAATTGCTAAGTTACATTATTTGTTTTCTTTGTGATTTCCGTCAAACAAAATGTCATCACATCTCTGCACATCATCAACATGCACCTCGACTTTAATCTGTGAAAAGTTGCATTTATGCACCCTCGTAGTGTAAAATGCCATAGAAACTTGCTGATTTATGTGCTGAAATATATATAAGCTACTTTGCATTGACTGTGTATGGTAGAAAGTAGGTGTGTATTGGGTGAACCAAATAAACCTGAGCTTTAGGAAGAGTGTGATTTTATAAATTTAAATTAAGTTCACCTATGCGGACGCAAAGTTTTGCAAATCTGACTTTTAATTCATACCCTGCAGCAAATATTGGGTTTTGGTGTAGGTACTTTTTATAACATCCTCAAAACTGTCGAGGATATTATGTTTCAATGCCTTCTTGTGAATGCGTTACTTTAAACAATTTTTTAAATTTTTGATACTCAGTATACTTGTTCAGGTCCCCAAGAGGACGGCCTGTATTGAATTTCACTATTTTTGGATTTATGCTTTCCCCACCAGTTAGCGATTTATGCACAAAAATATCATATTTTTGGCTATATCTCTGGAACTATTTCTCTCATTGACCTCAAATCAAGTACAAATAAAAGGTCATGATCTCAGGATGCATCCTGTCCTGACATCAAACCCTGGTTTGTGCGTCTTTATATTGTTGTATTGTGCCTGTTCGAGGATTGGGGAATAGGCGTTCTGAGATATACTGTCGGAGGTGTATCCTTAGATTAGTTGCCTCACATCATTTAACCTTTATCAGTATTTATATGCAGAATATAGTGCATAATGTGTTACTAGTGTAGCGTTTGCTGACCTGTGGGCTTTAATAAATAGGCCACAGCAGTTAGTGTGCCATTTGTTTAACAATGACAAAACTCTAAGAATGGAGACAAGGAAGAACAAAATGACTAACTTTGCAACCACACACCATATCACCATGTAAAGTGAACTCACAGCATCCCGACCACAACGGTGAATGAAGGACTGAACCAGCTGCAGGACTAGAAATGAAAAGACACAATTTTATAACCATAAAATTAAATAAAATCAAATCCTTTTAAATTAAATCACTAAAAACTGAAATATGTAATGATAAACTGAAATCAGTGTCATATCTAAAAAAACAATAATAAAATAACAGTTAAAATACATACTGTATATGTATTGTCAATAACTAAGCCAGCCAGTTGGAAAGTTTCTGGTTTAACGGGTTTCAATTGGAACACGTAAACTTGGTGTTTAAGTAACTGGAATGGTTTATAACTAATCTGGGACAGATTTATTGTGTTAACTCCTTTTTTATAAGTGTTTTCAGCAGGCATTTTTGCCTTTAGGAACAAACTTATTTTCCACTCTTCCCTGGTATTTGAAATGAGCCTTAATATTAATAAAGTGTTTATTTAATTTAATCTCCATACCTTTAAAAAAAAACTAGAAATCTTTTTTCCATTGTTTTGGTCAAAATTTCCATTCTGTGTATAGTTAGCGACGGTGTTCTTTTCTCCTCTCATGATTGCAGTATGCTGCATAGAAGCTGAAACCCAGACAGTGAAGTGATGATCATTTTCCCCCTGAAAAAACTGGACTCATTCAACATAGGAGTAGAAAAACCCAGCTTCCATTTATAGATATCCTCTATAATTAGTCCTCATTATGTGATTTAATTGAAATGTATGTTATTTTTCTCTGCAACTGACCATCAGTCCACAAACACCAGTTTCAGCATTCACTTTACCCACATCTGTCAGCTTTCTACATGTCAGCTTGCTGATGACACAGAGACTTTGTCCAGTCGAGCACTGCTCTGACAACAGCTTATTTAACTTCCTTAAAAAAAGCGTAGCAAGCCCTCAAATCTGGCACAGTCCCATCTGCTTCTGGATGTATGATGGGATATGTCTCTTCAGGGAAAAAAGGGACAGAACTCAGACTAAACTTTCCCAATTAGAACAATGCTACAGTAGAGATTCCTAGAAGTACAACCACAAGGGCAGGTTTGTAAAATATGTCAAGCACAACAAAACTGACAAAACATGTTAGTTTGAAAACTGTTCACAGAACTCAGGAGCAAAATGTCTCCATTTACAGAAACGTCTGTGCAGATGGAAGTTTCTGATTTTGTACACTAATCAATTTCAAAATATGTTCATCAATCTTATACCACAGATTCTCTGCCCTTATGGGGTGTAGGATTTGCCCAAGCCTTCCCATTAATGTAAATATTTCTACCTTAACTTTTGCAATACTCTGCCAGTGATTGATCTTTTAAAGACTTGTACGAGACTGTTTCCTGTCAAAGACGAGGACACTGGTTTCTTTAGAGTAAGAATATGGATTTAATAATGAAGATAACAGAAGTTGAACATACATTAAACATTGAAACATGAAGGGACAAAACATTAAGACATACAGACATGGTACGAGGTCATAACCCGGGGGGAATATTTCTCAAAGATCTGTGGACCCACAGGAGTCTGGAGCTATACTGCCCCTAGTCAGATAGGGGAGCTTTGTTTAAAGACTTTGGTCACGTTCGTCAATCTGTTGCTAAACATTTCCCTGATGGAAGTACGCCGGCCTTGCTTCGGCTACAACAACCAAGGTCTTGGCAGATGGTTTACTAAAGGTCAGAATGACATCAGTTTAGGAGCCTTATGGTCGGACCTTTCAGCTAGACATTAATTAAGAGCAAGGTCATTAAGCTAATACATGAAATTCCTCTACAGACAAAAATGAAATGGAAAATACTTTATTTATCCTTTTTCAGGGAAATTCAAATTACAGTAGCTTTTTTGTAACAATAATAATAAGAAAAGAAAACAATCAAATGGTTTTGTTCTGGATGCTGGTGGCTGCTGGAAGAATTGATCTTCTGTACGTCTCAGTCCTGCATCGAACCTGAAAAAGCTTCTCACTGAACACACTCTGTTGTTTGATCACTGTGTTATGGAGAGGGTGTGAAGAATCCTCCATCATCTTCATCAGCTTGGGCAGCATTCTCTTTTGGATGATCAGCTCCAGTGGCTTCAGAGTTACTCCGATCACAGAACCAGCTTTGTTGATCAGTTTGTTGATTTTTTTTAAGTCTCTGGTTCTGATGCTGCTGCGAAATAACAATAACAATAATTAATAACAATAACAGCAAAAAACATACAAAATCACAAAGAAAAGATATATAAAAACAGCTTTAAAAAAGACACAGATGAAAACTTGTTCTTGCCTAAAAGACAAAGAATAAAAGTGAGTTTTTAAATGACATTTAAGAACAGCAAGGGAAGTTGCCTGTCTGACGTGTACAGGGAGATTAAGACTTTTGCAGCTAGAACTAAAAAGGCTCTGTCTCCTCTAGATTTATACTGTGTTTTAGGGACAGTATCTAGTCAGCTCTGAGTGCACTTTGTTGTGTGCAGCAGATCTGGCAGATAAAAACAAATCTTAAAACGGATCCTGAAATGAGCAGGAAGTGAGTGAAGAGATGCTAAAATTTAAAAAATAGATATGTCTTCTTGTTTTCTTGAACCAGTTTAAAACCTTGCAGCAGCATTCTGTTCCAGCTGCAAACAAATGAATAACAATGAATAACAATAATCCAGATGTGAGGTAATAAAAGCATGGATCAAGGTCTCTAGATGGCGTCTAGATAAAAGGAGCTTAATCTTAGACAGTTGCCTCAACTGGAAGACACAGGACTTCACCACAGTGTTCACGTGTGAGACCATTTTTAGGGAAGGATCCATTTTCACTCCTAGAAATGTGATGCCAGACTTTTCATGCGGTGCCAGAGAGAAAAGGTCCAAAAACAGGGTGCCAGAGGCAGTGGGACTGAAAAGAATGACCCCTCTTTTTCATTAAAATGAAGGAAGTTTATTAACATCAAACTTCTGATGTCACTGAGAAAAACCAAGAGGGACATTTCGCTTTAAGGGAAAATAGACCTGACAGTCATCAGCATAAAAGTACTTTATGCACGGAAAATCACATTTTTGCCTACATCTCTGGAACTATTTACAATTAGATTTTGATACTCAGAATACCTGTTAAAGTCCCCATGAGGACGATCTGTGTCGAACTTCACAAATATGGGATTTTTGGTTTCCCCACCAAGTGGCGCTTTATTCACAAAGATTGGATTTTTGGCTATATCTCAGGAACTATTTCTCTCATGGACTTTAAATCAAGTGCAAATAAAAGGTCATGACCTCTGTCCTGACATCATACTGGGCCGGTTCAAAGTTTCCACACCAGGTGGAGCTTTGTGACTGAACATGTGCGGCTTTCTATTATTGTATTGTGTCTATTTGAGTATTGGGGAATAGGAAGATTGGGGGCGTTCAGGGATATATCACTAGCCGCAGTTTCACACAGCAAGTTTCATGTTACAGATGTACAATATCTTGTGTTGGTCTATTTTACTGAAATCCTGAAACATGTCAACTAGGATTAAGCAAATTACTCAACTGATCAGCGGTTTGGATTTTTTACTAATGATTTCGTAAAAGTTTAGAATTTGGTTATTTTATGCAAATAATTCATTTCTACGTGACATTTCTCTGATCCACTACAGCACAGTCTCCTCATTAATAAGTGAACAGGGTTTATAATCCACCTTTTCACTATGTATTATTAATATGTAGGCCTAGGTCTCACGTTTTTACAATAAAATGTATAATGTGGTATGTTTATTTTTTTTACAACTAACTATCACGTTATAACGTGATAAATGGTAAATGGACTTGTACTTATATAGCGCTTTTCCAGTCATGTTGACCGCTCAAAGCGCTTTACACTACATA
>JBAMHX010000011.1:5400769-5417609 GCA_037177515.1 Pseudomugil tenellus
GGAGCCTTATAGTCAGACCTTTCAGCTAGACATTAAGAGCAAGGTAATTAAGCTAATACATGAATTTCCTCTACAAGGCCTCCTGTGTCTGCTTCTGGACAAGAGAGGGACACAGCTAAATCAAATGTATGTCTTGCTAGCAGGCCTCAAGAGAGCTGAAATGGGGATGGGGGAATTCAGCCATTTGATACATGTGTGTTGGAGAAGGGATGTGTCTGTCATGACATGAGTAATGCACTCTCTAAATGCTCTAGTTAAAAAAAAAATCGCTTGAGAGGTTCGCTAAATGTGGCAGAAAGTCATTACATTTAGTCGACATCATTCCAGAGACTGCAGTTACCTGCCTGTCTATCTCTGCTTGACAGTTGGACTGTGGATGGTAACACGGAAACGTAAAAAAAGCTAAAAGAAGGTGCTGCAACAATGTACGATATAATGAAAAAGTATTTTCTTAAAACAATAATGGACTTGAATTTATTCAAGAATGACCACAAAATACAAGCTTGTATCTCAAGGTGAATGTGAGATGTGCTCTTTTTAGATTAAATGAAAGCTTTGGCTTTAGATATCAAACTGAAGTCCTGAAAAACAAGTGTGAAAGAATAAACAAGGTCAGGAAATTTCCTACATGAGTGTCTGTGTGACTCAGTTCGTTGTATGACGCTGCGCTCTCCACTACTGTGTGATTACTCAGCGTGTAAGGCTTTATAAACAGCAGCTGTTGTGGAGCTGACACATCTTCACAAGCTGCTTTTATAATTATGAGTTATGCACTTTACCACAGCTATCTGTGTACTCGCTGAATCTTGCGTCTTGCGGAGGGTCCATTCATGAGATTTGGACAAATGAGGTGTAAACATTTCAAACAGTCATATAAGAATCAAGTCGAGGTCAGTTCTGTAGATTACGAGTGCCGCTCGGCTCCTGCAGCTGCCGCTTTCTCGCTGTGGTCAGTCATTACCGACATGTCTGAGGTTTCTGCAAATCACGTTTACGTCATGATGTGGTTGCAGCAAACATTAGCTGCAATGTGTTTAGGGAAGTCTCTGGAATATTCCAAAACAGATGATTCACTACCTGTTCGTAAGTACTGGGGCATTTCTGGCACACATTAATAGTTTTTATTCTTTTTGGGACAGTTTGTGAGTACAGCTAATTCATAATGTACACAACAGTTTCAACAGTCAAAGCATGCACATGATGAAGGTTTACCAGAGCAACCTGAAAAACAAGGACCGCGGAATGTTTATGTAAACATCTTCTAATATGTTCTGACATGTTTCAGGCTCATCCTGCCAACATTTTAGCTGCTACATGGTTTAGTATGTTCACAAAATGCTTCCAATGCTTCTTGCCTTTTGGGAGTTAGCTTTTTCATGAGAAAAACATGCTTGCAGAAGGATGTGAGATAAGCAAAACAAATGCATTGAAGTTTTCAGCCAATTTATGCTAATATGCAACCTGTGCTTAAAGGGAACTAGAAGAGATTTTCCTGTCAATGAGACTTCTTACTCAACATGCAGTCATTGCAAACAATTTTGCAGTGTTCCAGCAATGGCTCCTCTGGAAACAAGTCGTATGAAGCGTTTTGCACAAGGACACCACAACAGATTAACTGGGTAAAGGGAATTAATAGCGGGATTAATAAACTCTTGGTTTGAGACTGGTGCATGTAGTTATAACTGTAAGCATTTCAACCGATGTGCAAAACTGTCATGATTTCTGTGTTTTCCGGTTTGTCCCTGAATGCATCCCTGCTCAGTGCTAATTGGCTGATTCTGTTCACCTGTTCTCCTCCCTATTTAAGCACCATGCCTTGTATTACTAACTGCCAGATCGTCAGAATCTACTGAACGCTTACAGCCTTGATTTTCCCCAGTTACCAAAGAGTGCGGCCCTTGCCTGTTTTTTTCCCTCCCTGTTTTACCCCACCTTGCCAAGCCCTGCTATTCCTGAAATCCTGAATACTCCCCTTGTGGCTTTTCCCGGTTTGTGACGGATCTTAGACTGAAAAAGGAATAAGAGATTGGATCACGGCCTTACCTACTCTCCCCCCTCGGAACATGGACAGCTGGTCTACTTATTGCGGATACTTACCTCTCCTTCTCATTTACAGAGGTTCCTGCAAGCAGTTTACAAGGCTAAACATAATAAAACTATTCAGCTTCATCCTGAGATTTAGACTGTTTTTTTGGTCCACCTTCTGATTCGTGACACAAAACATTAGTTACTACCAGTGACTGTATAAATACTGGACTGCCCATAAGTCACGTTACCCATAGATTTCTGAAGAGCAGATTTGAAGCCAATAGGCAGGTCCTACCGTCGCCATCTTGGTATTTCGTCATTATCGGAATTTAAACCGAAAAAAGTTTTTGGAGACACTGTGAAATTGGATATTTTAACATGGGAGTCTATGGGCATTGCTCTCTATTGCAGTCAGTCCTCTAGCGGTGAGGGGGTATTTCGACTTTCTTATTGGCGTCGCAATCAGCAGCCAGAGATTGCCGCCTGGTTACTACATAAAGTAACCAAAGTAACTGCCTTAATGTCAGTTTCAGAAGTTGTTTCTTTACTTTTCTTTATTCGTTTTAAGTCAGACATGCTGAGCTAAGTTCCTTAAATTCTCTTGTCAATCTTGTCATGTGCTAGTCGACATTCATCATCGACTAGCACTACCATCACTGTGTGGGGCTAAATCATAAGTGAGACTCTTCTCCTCTGTTATTTTTGCATTGTGGCGCAAACTTCCAAACTCTGTTCGATCTGCAGAGTCCTTACCTACTTTAAAGAGCAGACTAAAGACTCTGCTCTTCAAGAAGCATCTCCGCTCTTAGGTGCGATAAAGAGGAAAGTTATATTGACTTGGGAAATTTTTGTCTAGCTCTTCCCTAAAACTCAGCACTGATTACATTTGGAACAAAAAAAAAAAAATAAATAAAATAAACCTGTGCCTCTAGCACTGCATGCAACATCCGTGTCTGACTTCCAGCAGTCTGGCTGGCACTTATCTATGTTGTCCCATTGTTTGATTTCTTGCTTGTGTTGTTCTTTTCTCAGATGTAAATAGCTTTGGAAAATAGCGTCTGATAAATGAGAATAGGATAGAATAACGATGAGTTACTAATAACACGATTTACCAGACCCATAGTTTGAATCAAACTTCAGATTTTCTGGTAGTTTTTTTGCAGATATGATGTGCAGAACTATATATTTTGGAAATTAAAATGGTAGTAACTCTTTAAATAAATAGTTTGTTGGAAATAAAAAACATTCTGCTACACGCATAATTGCAACCATATTTACCATTGTGCACCAAGGGGCATTCTATAAGGTTATAAAATCCATACTCAGATACCCGAAGGAAATAAAAAGTAGGAGACAATATGTATGAAAAGGCCAAACTAGATCCAATGTAGGCCTGAACATATATTCAAACCCTAAAAACTCCACATATTTTCCTTGTTTCCCAAAAACAAGATTGAACAGTGGTATGAAGACTAATTGCTGAAGACTACAGCAGTTGGCTCCTATTCCTGGAATAATGGGAGATCAAGGATAATCTCTGGTTCCCAGAAGATGATACCATTTGCCAATCCTCTGTGACTAGGAGGAACTCTGCAGTAAGCTGCTCACACATTTTCACTGCACCTTGCATGATTGACTGTAGCCAAAATAGGTGGTGAGCTGCTTTTCAACCCAGAGAAGATAAGAAACTGAGCTTTATTTTGGAAAACTAATGACCTCTTCTACAGATGATTAACATACATTTGTGGAATTTTGTTATTGTTGTGCCTCTTTTTGGGGCTGCAGGATAATCATGGCCTGCTGTCTTTTATATGTAATTGAAGTGAAGCGTGGCGTACCACTATATCCTCAGCCATAAGAAAACAACGTGTGTTCTAAACCCAGATGTGTACAGTCCAGCTTCAGCAGCAATTAATCACAAGAAATAATATATTCAAAGCAGGTTCTACACATTAAAAGTAAATGAGAAAAAGTTTAACCCTAAGAAAATTTAAGTGCTGTAAGATGTGTTAGCTATCATGTCTTCTTCTCTTTGTTGCATCACAGCTGAAGGGACGATACTTTTTGCTTTTTTATTTTTTTAGACTGGAATTACATACAGGGATCTTTTTATTGTGTTGTGAGATCATTTATCTCACAACAGAATTAAACACGTTGCAAAGTCTTCTGAGATGATTCTGTACATGGAAAGATGCTAAATGATTGAAAGTTAGCTTAAGTTGTGAGCTGCAGAGGCAGTGTAGACAACAGATAGAGAGTTTAGCTTTGCCACAACCTGGTAAATAAAGCTGTACTTTAGACTGCTGGTCTTGAGCTGCCAACTGTGCAGTTTCCTCTCAGATGGCAGTAGATAGAAGAAGCTCTGTGATGGGTGGATCACATAGTCGTTGGAGATGGTTTTGTAAATGAAGTGGGTGTTTTACATGTTCCGCAGGGACGAGTACAAAGAGTCTCTGAAGCATCCCAGAGGCACAGTCTCTCTACACTTCTCTTATATAATAATAGTTATATCTTTATATTTTGCTTTGAAACTACGTCAATCTAGAGCAGAGCGGATCGTCCAGGCAGGAAATCAGTGGATCCAATGGAATATGTCCACTTTGAACCATATTTTACTGTGAAACATATACATTTCCTCATTAATGGTGGCACCTGCACCAAGCCACCAGATCAGAGAGGGTTTCACATAAACAATGTGGAAAATGTGCATTTTTAAGACTATTGAAGTTGAAGGTTTTGCAGCCTATTGTTTTGAAAACACATATCCCTGTTATAAAGAAAAAACAGAGCAGGCCCTTGAGATAGAGTCAAACTGTGCTAACTAATTTATCTGCTGGTTTATTGTCCACTTTATAGCCTTTTATAAAGCATTTTAAGTGGGTTTACAGCGACTACGGCATGATGATGCAATGTGAACAGCAAGGCAGATGTTGCACTCTGAAACACTCCTGATGGGATAAGGTACCAGGCAGAAACTTGGCAGAGCCGCTCCGCAGCACTTCCACAACTAATAAAAGCAGCATCATGGGTTAAAAATGTTCCAATGTAAGCTGTTTCATATAATCCCTTCTAGAAAAGATATTATAATGAACTTTGAAAAGCTTTCACCTTACGTTATCAGTCATATTTTTTACTTTTCTGCTCCTGTAAGTTTTATTATTTCTGTCAGGAACCGAGCAGTTAGGCAAAGAGGACGGAGGAAGTCATTTGTAAAACTGTGGTTTTATTGACTCAAATGCCCAAAATGGACATAAAGTCTAAAAGGAAGGAACAAACAAACAGGCGTATGAAAGAGGTCAGTTCTTTGCAGACCACTTCAGATGAAAGATCAATGCTATTAGATCCAATCTTTTATCGCAACATAACTCAGATTTAAGCAGATCTTCAGCATTGTTTTTAACCAGGAAACACTGGAGAGCTTTGTTCTTGTTGATGCAAAGATGCTTGGTTGAATTGTTTCCCAGCTAAACCCAACAACCTGCCTTTTAGACCCCATTCTCATATCACGTTTAAAAGCATTTTATGGTTTCTTTAAGCCCGAGCCTTTAAATACAGTGAGCTATGACGGTGATGAAGCCCTTTCTAAAGATGAATAGTTTAGATCAAAACATTCTCGATAACTACCAACCGGTATCCAATTTACCATTTCTAAGTAAATAATAAAAAGTTGTTTTTGTTCAATTACATGAGTTCCTAAATAAACACAATATTTTAGAAAGATTTCAGTCTGGTTTTAGGAGAAATCAGTACTGCGGTGGTCACTTTAAATATTGTTAATGACCTTAGATTAAACTTGGATTCAGAAACTTTCCATTACGGTTCTCCTGCATTTCAGTGATGCATTAAAATGGGTTTGCTCCTGTCTCACAAATCCATAGTTTAAGATTTATAAAATGTATTGTGGGGTTCCTCAAAGATTCATTTTTAGACTCAACACTCTTTAATCTGCACATTTCCACTTGGGTATGTCATCAGGAAACACGCTATTGGTTTTCATAGCTATGCTGATGAAACACAGTGTCCTGATGACCCAGGCCCGTTAATGTCCTTTTAAACTACATTTCACATATAAAGTCATGGATTGCCAAGAACTTCTCACAGCTCAACCTGGACAAAACTGAAATTTTAATTATTGGCCCTAAAGAGAGAGAGAGATTATTCACACAAATGACAGAGCTATAGTCCTTTTCAATCTGGGAAATATCTGAGTGTCCTTATTCACTCTGACCTGGATTTTATTCCATAGATCAAAAATGTAACAAAACCATCTTAAAACCATCACCAGAGTCCGCCCATTTCTCTCTCTTGCCATCATGGAGGTGCTGATTGGATTACTGTAATGCTCTACTCTATGATTTTCCCAAAAGTCTGTTTCAAGCTTACAATTACTACAGAATTTAGCAGCATGAGTTCTGACAAGGACCACGTTAGACCAGTTTTTAAAATCGCTGCATTGGCTTCCTGTGCTTTTCAGGATTGATTTAAAGGTTCATTTACTAATTTCTTAATGTCTCAATGGTCTTGGCTTTTTTATTCATCTGACCTTTTAATATGAGCCCTCGTAAATCCTGAGGTCCTCTGGTATCGGTCTTTTAATCGTTCCTATAATAAGAACCAAAACCTACAGTAAATTTTCTTTTCATCACTGTGGCCCGTCGGTGGAACCATCTGCCAGAAAACCTGAGGGCTGTGAAGACTTTAGATGTTTTTAAAAAGGGCCCAGACCTACCTTTTTAGTTAAGCCTTTAGATGATCTTATCTGGTTTCTGTTCTGTTTCAGGATTGTTGTTTTGATTGTTGTCCTGTTTTGTTTAATTATTTGTTTTTTCCCCATAATTTATGACTTGATAATTTGTTTAAAATTTTTGTTAATTTTTATTGTCACCAAAGGGAATTTATTCTGAGGGATTTTTTTATTTACTCTCATCTTTTTGTTCTTAAATATTCTTTATTGGTTTAGAATTGTTTGATCTTTTTAAACTTTATTAATTCCAGTGTTTTCCTAATCGGGATACTCTGTACAGGGGTCTATGCCTACTCTGTCTACAGGGTATGATTGGGGATGGCTTTTGTCAAAGTAACCCTGGTATTGCAGCCTTTTGGCTGTGGTGTGGATCAAGGCCTGCCCTTAGCCATGATTGTTCAAATGATGACACCCGCTGCAGTCACAGGTGGCTTTGCCTCTGGTGCAAAAGTATCCTTCAGAAGAACATTGTTTCCTTCCACAGTGCCAAGCCAGATGTTCGTTTACTTCTATGTTTGGAAGGGTCTATTGCATATGTGTATATATATATATATATAATTTGTATTATTGATTGTTTTCTTTATTTTTATTAATTAATATATTTAAATAACTTTGTGCTCATTTAGTTATGAAAAGTGCTATATAAATAAAATGTAATTTGATAGCTTTCCTATGCTGGTTAAAGTTAAAACTAACAAGCCCTTTTAAAAATGCCTGAAGTGACAGGTGCTTTGCTGAAATGAAGCAGATAAATTAAACTTTTTCTCTCTTCTGATTTCTTAATAAATAAAAATTGTCATGGTGTCCCTTTAAGTTCAGACATAATTTATTAACATTTTTCATTTCTAACACAGTTTCAAGTGGCTCATATGCAACTGTGACCAATGAAATGGCAAAACTGGACAGAATAACAAGTCCAAGTCTGACCACAAGGCCTTTTGCTGGTCACAACCCAGCATTTCTACCAGAGCTGAATCACTGCTGTTGGTGAAGGAGGGAGCATTTTTATGGCTTTGCTATCATTGTCATTTTAGTTTCTAGATTTGTTTTACAGTTTTTACAAAAAAAAGGTTTAATCAGCACAAATAGGTCATTTTTTTCAAATCTAAGAAGCCTTGTCGGGGAAAGTTGATGTATTTCATTAAGATGTGAATGTTTCTGCTTTAACTGGATCTTTAATTAAAAATCTGTGTTGTGTGTTTGATGTCTGTATTGGAGGAGTATAAATAAAAGTCCTCAACGCTGTGAACCTAAAAGTCCACATGGTGCAACTAATCTTTGCAGCACTGCCTCTGTGTGCTTTGCAACTCTGGGGTGTATCCTGTGACAAGGTGAATGACCTCAGGACCTCAGTTACCATGGTGATGTCATGTCATTGATATTGCTACTGGAGAGTCTCAGAGGATTTAGCCAAGTTAGAGTGGCATCCAACTGCAATAATTTGTTCTGCCCATAAAGCAGGACACAAATAATCAGCTGATCCTTAATTAAATCTGTTTGGTGAACGTTATGGTTGCAGGCCTTAGAAATACGGGAAGATTTTCTAATGACTCCTTTATATCAGCATCACATGCGATCATAGCAGATGAATCTGTCATCTGGTAAGAAAACGTCCTGCATGGATTGGACGTGACAGTGAAGATTTTAAGGGTGAAATTTATGTTTTTCCAATCCTAATAAGTATTTAATGTTTAACATGCTATTAAATCTTAACAATTAACCCGACAGAACAGGGTAAAAACAGAGTGAAAGCAAAACAACCGGAGTTACACACTTGTCATGCTTGTGTAGTCTTTTAAAGTAATCTGAATGCACTGAATGCAGAAGTGTTTGCAAAACAAGACCTGTAGGTTGACTTCAGATGAGCCTCGGAACCGCTGGACCTGAACAAACAAAGAAGATAACGAGCCACAGTGGTCACCCTGTTTTCTAGCGTGGGAGAATTGATCTTCCCAGTACTGTTTTATCTAGTTTATTCAGTAAATAAATAACTAAAATGATAATGACAGAATATCACAATCAGGCTAAGATTGCATCATCTGATGGCACCGACCAAAATGTAACATCTTGGCAGGATTTCTTCTGACCTGCTGTCCTTTTAAAGTTCTTTTAATCATTTTAAATCATTTTTTACCTGCAGTACTTTGCACAAGTAAGTCAAGCCAAATTTAATCATAAAATCAGTTAAAAATGCAGAGAAACAGTGAAATTATATACCAGACAAAAACCGTTTCTATTATTCTGAAGCCTCTTACAGAAGCTTTCTGTCCGTTCTTTGTGTCATGGTTTTGGTTCGGGTGTTTCACGTGTTTATGTCTTCTGTTCATGTTTCCTGTTTTTATTTTGTGTTTTTTTCTGTGTGTGCTTTGTTCTGGGTTCCTGTACATTAGCTCACCTGGTTTCATTCATTCAGTCCATCTGTGTCTTGTTAGTGTCCTGTGTATATATTTCTCTTTGTTTTCAGTTCACATTGCCAGTTCATCCTTGTTTTCTTGTACTCTAGTATTCTTGTTTTTTCCAAGACATGTCAAGTCATATTTTTATCAAACATCTTATTCCTTCACCGGTCTGCATACTGCTTCATCTGCCTGCATTTCAGTCTTTACTTCCACCACCTTGTGATACCTTGAAGGACTTTCCAAAACTCTTATTTGGATGTTTCTGTTTTTTTATTTCTATGGTAGCCTGAAAGTGCCAAACCAGTACAAAAGTCAGCAACACTCTACAATAAGCCACAACCGAACACAAAATCTGCAATTCAAGTCATGTTCTTTTGTCTCTTTACATGCTCAAAGTGGGCAACATTTGAAAGTGAATGACGATTGAATTTTCTGTATCTGCTCTTTTTTCATTAGCTGGACGATGATTTGGGGAGAAATTATGCCAAACAGAGGAGTTTGTTGCTTTTTTGGAGGGGAGATCATTTGTGGATGGCAAGAGGCTTTGCAAAAACAGGAGGCATGAAACTGTAAATTTCTAAAAGTTTATCATTAAAATAATAAAAAAAAGTTAACAATTAGGCTATTGTTTGGTACACATTTCTTTCGGGTTGTGGTGCAACAATGTCCTTTTAACAACTAAACATGATTGGATTGAAACATCATAAAAATCAGCAGAAGTTGTCTCAGAAACCAAATAATGTGAAATTATCAACTGAAATTATAAAAAAAGGCCCCTATTTTTGTAATAAAAGTTTTTTTTTTATTATTGTTATGTGGTGTGTATAATTTTCTTGTATTTCCTTGTGTTTCATGGACTGCAGATTCAAATTAGCTTAGAACTACAATCTGGTACAAGTTCTTCTCCATGATAATGCAGCTGATTATGATCCCTGAAGAATAAACTAAATCATACAACCAAGTAAAACACAGAAATACAATAAAGAGAAAATCAAGACGAAAAAGAGAAATTTCTCCAAAATAAACCTTGCTTCTTGCCAGGTTCCTGCTCACCCATCATCCTCTTATAAAAGGACATTTGAATATTTTTTGTTTAATGTAATTTCACTCAGGTCACATGAGAACATAGAAATAATGCTTTGCAGAATCCTGCTGTTTATAACTGTTCCGCTGCGGGCTTTCCCATCTGAGCTCAGCAGACGGGGGGATACATGTGGTTGTGGTGGAGGTTTGGCTTGGCTTGTGTTGGTGTTATCTGACTCTTTTAATGCAAAATATGTTTCAGTCCAGGCTCAAACGGACTCTGCATCCTCTTCGCAGTGGTAGAAAAGCAACTATCAAGATTTTTCTGACTGGTGCATCCCTAATAGCTAGATGAAGACTGTAGTTCTGCACCACAAAGCTTCACATCAAGCTCTGATTACAGTTGCAGCAGGGAAACGTTAAAACCTGCGAGAAATCAGCCCTCAAGGACCAGGTGTCATATGGTAGTTCTTATATTCCTTACATAGTAAAGTAAGTTGTCACCACTTCTCTCCTGACAATCAGTCACACTAGTTCTTCACCAGATCATGACGTTTCTGTCAGCTAGTGAGTTAATAACTTTTTATTACCTGCACCGATGTGTTGGCCTCATCTGACTTGCTTTGGACCTGACCCTGTTTTCTGCCTCTGGCACCTGACCTCTGCCCTTTGCCCTGTTTCTGAGAAGGACTATCGATTGTGGACTTGGGTTACCTGACCAGTTTTGACCCTGGACTTGTTTTGTGAGTAGATCTTCTACTGGTTTGGGATATTGTCATGTTTCCGTTCAGTCAGGAAACAGTTGAACCCTTGGCTTCATCACTCAGCAGGACTTCATCCTCCTAACTCTCCTGGAACAACCCTGTTCGTCCTCCAGGTTCTGGCTCCTTATCTCTGCGCAAAAACATCATCACAAACCTCTTCTTGTTAGTTCCCAATTCACTCAGCGTTATTCTGTTTCTAGAATTTTCCAGAGAAGAAGTCTTGATCACCCAGCAAACGTCCACATTGGCTCATTAAACTTCAGTCTGATGTCACTGGTTGCTTTTGGAAGTCCATCACTAAACTGTTATGACACAGCTAAAGTAAAGTATTAAGAATTGATCTAGTTGTTTTGGAAAAGTGAGGCCCAAATAGCATCTTGCATTGGGCACCGACATGGCTGGATATGAGCCTGGTGTACTTAGCAATATGAATGTTTACACCTTTTATTTATCCTCCGCTTTACTTTACCAGCTTGTAAAACCAAACTGTCCTTCAAAGAAAAATTTTGTATACTATTGCTGTCAGTGGACGACCGTTGACATCCCGTTCACATGTCTGCTATCTCATGACAGAAAGTGGTTACAGGTTTTAGCTCTTTCTGGAGACATGGGGATTTTTTGTTTGTTTTTTGCTTTTTTAATCAGAGTTCAAAGTTGTTAAGGGTTTCCAATTACTATACATTCCCCATATTTTACGCAATGAGTTAATGATAATCGTGTTGGAGGTTGTAGTTGGTTATATCTGTTGATTGGTCACCGCACACTAACATATGTCTTATCTTGTTAACCTCACTGGAAAATGTACGTGGAGCCTATCTGAGGCAGGTACATCCTGGACAGGTCGGCAGTCCATCACAGGCTTACTGACACAAATTGGATATAATTTGTAATGATAATGGAAGCAGTGGCTATAAAATACGTAGAATTACAGCACAAAGGTTTACTTTGTGGAATCATTATTGAGTACAGGATTACCCTTAAAAATGTACTATTTGGCTCTACTAATTTATTTTTCCCCACATGCACTTATCCTCCTCAGCCATCATATGATCCTTTTACTGGCAGCTTGGAATGAAAACAGAAAAGCATTAAGATTACTTGTGAACCTTATGAAACTACACTTATCAGATTTCTCCTCATCGTCATGATTTCACAGAGGAAACATTTATTATGTGACTTCTAACCAGTGTTCTGTGACTTCTGTCTTTAGTTCTTTTGTCATTTCTACACACAGTTGAGCAACCGTGGAACAGTGCATTCATCTATACCATACTAGAAGTCTACAAGCATTTCTCCAAATACAAACCTTTCCATGTTTTTTAATTATTTACTTTTTAGAATTATTTCAAATTAGTTGCTTTTTTTATCATTGAGATATTTAAATAACATCCTGTTAATGTTGTACCTAAAGTCAGTTATATCAATACAATCAATAGCAAATCCTAGACAAACCGATTACATTTTATGGAGAAAAACATTTCAATGATTGTCAGTAGATTGCTGAAAAGTTAATCAAATCAGTATCCGATAAGACCTTTTCACATCCTGTTGTGTTTCTCTTTCTTTCTGCAGAATTTGTTTCATTTAATTAGTTTTTTTTTTATTTTATGCTTTTTCAGTGGCTGAAATTAGTTAATAATACTGTCAGACTCTGAGACGCTTTATAAGTCAAGAATTGAAAATCCAAAAAATACATTTTTATTCAAATTAGAGGTGATTTTTTTTGTCAAATTGCTGGACAGATCCATTTGACAAGGAAATGCGAAACCAGACTAAGAAAGATGGTTTAGTTGTAATTCTGGCTGCTGTGCTGTCTAAATTAATCTATCTGGAATATTTGAAACCAACATGGAAATTAAATCACACTGTTCAGACGCAGAAGGATAAGGTGAGACTGAATTTGAGTGAGAGGAGAAAGAGAGTTTCAGGCTTGTGTGACCCACATTTGACCAGTCCACAGGAGTCCACTGGGTGCCTCTGCTGTCAACCCAGAGCACCACTGACTTTGCATGAATATATAAGATATATCAACATTCAGGTAAATAACATAACTCAAGGATCAGAGCAACAGCAGAGATGTTTGCTTTTAGTAGACTTTGCAGGAGAATCACCAGTATAAACGACTTCACAATGTTCTGTGGACTGATGACAGACCCAGACACGGGAGTCTGAACAGTTTATCCAGAAATGTAATCTGTGCAGGACTGTGCAAGCATCTACAAAGTCTCACTCAGCTTCTTCATATGAGCATTAACCCACTCCTTTATTTTTTTGTATTTGCGCTTCTTGCACACACGTACCGATTCTGCTGTTTCTATGGTTACAGACTGACTAAAAAATATAACAATGGATCTGTAGGACTTCAGGTGCATTGATTAGAGCTGTAATGAAATCAGAGAATGTGTTTTATGACAACATAAACATAAACATACAAAAGTCCAAGGTTTCTGAGTGACACAATAAAAACTGTGGGGTTTAAATGGAAGCTTTTGGTTTTACTTGAGTGACACAATTCAAGCTCAATCAGATAGACATCATCTACGGCGATGTTACTCAGCCACGATCCAGCATGTTCTCCACATATCTCTGACTCACATTAATGAGTCATTGTGCAGATCTTAATAAGCTGGTAAATCCATTAAATTACATTCAGGTGTGCTGATGCTGGAATACCTTAAAAAGCTGTTTGATTGTAGTTCAAGATCAGAATGAGTAACCTGATCTATGGTGATCTTCAAACATCAGTTCTACGAACATTTGGTTCAGCTGTGTTGGACAAGGGTTGCATCTAAAAGTTGCAGGATGGTAGCTCTTGAGGACCAAACTTGCACCCGTGATTGAAGTGTTTCTCAACCCACTTCCCTGCATGTTTTAGAGATCCCCATTCTTTAACACACCTGTCAAACAAAGGGCTCATTAGCTAGCTTACAAAGGACTTGTTGACCAGTTCAGTTTATCTAAATCAGGTTTTGTGGAGCTGGAAACAACTAAAGCATGAAGGGAAACGGGTCCTGGAGAACCAGGAGTGAGAAACACTGAATTAAAACATCAAATTTTTCCAGTTTTATGGAGATGACAGATTCATCTTTTAATACACAAAAGCAGCTTTGGTATTTAACAATGTCAACACTGAGGACATTATGCTACTTGGTTACTTTTATATGGATGTTTAATCTCATTTTGGTGAAAATCTACTGTGGTGTTCCTTAAGAGTGTGTTCTATGTTTATGAACATCAGAACATCAAACATTTATTTCCAATTATATGTAGATAACACACAATAATATCTTTGAAGAAAGCTAACCGACATCATCTCAGTTAATTTTTTTGCTCCACTTTAATCATGAAAACAGAACAACTGTGATTGTCTCCATTCTTTTCAAAACAACACAATAACTTAATTTCAAATTCCAAATGTTCAAATTAATTAATTTCAAATTCCTGCAATAGCTGAAAAAATAAATTAAGTAATATTAAAAATTGTGATAAAGTTGTCCCATTTGATTATAGAAACTCATTTTGTTGGCCAGCCACAAAGATTGTTTGAATCTTTTCCAGCTTCTGCAAGATTCTGCTGTCAGGGTTTTGGCAACTACTAGGAAATATGAACTCATTTTCTCTGTTTCAGCCTCACTGCATTACTCAACACTGATCTGATTTTAAAAATAGTAGTGTTTGTTTTCAAACTGACAGGCCTTTCACTATCCTACATTGGTGACCTTATGACCCCTTCCAGCCCAGCTCACGCTCTGATCTGCAGACCAGCTGTCACTCACTGTCCCCAGGAAAAAGCTGGAGACAGAGCAGATTTTAATGTGAAAGCTTCACAACTGTGACATAATTCTCCTCTGAGAACTAACCGGCCAGACTGTTGGCTTTTGTAATTTTGTCTCTATTTGTTCTTCTATTTTGTTGTCATGTCTCGTTAAGATTAGTTTTCATTCATTTTGTTTTGTTTTTTTTGTTTCTTTTTTACAACATTTTTATGTAAACTTTGTCTTGAAGGTTTTTAGACAAGTAAATTACTATTAAACTGTGGATAAAGAAATTAAAACAAAGATACAAAAAATATAGATACTAGGATGAAATAGTTAATTTAACTCCATAAAGTGTATATATTTTAAAATAAGTTTGTTTTACACACAAAAGTTTGTAGGACTCTAAAAATAAAACATGTTGTTTACACCTTTAGCTACTAATAAGATATTGTACAGAAAGCTGCAGCAACATGGTAACATTAAAGGTAGCAAAATAAATACATTCTTAAAATCAGTGTTTTCTTTGCTATTTTATCATTTTACTAAAATAACTGAGTTTTTATTCTTAGAATGAACCATTTATACACACACTTTCCACTGGAAAAGTTTGTAATATCTACATGCTGAGGGTCCACATGGCAGCTGCCATATTTGTGCCACTACAGTGTCTCTGAATGGACATACAACTCTGATGTGAAACTTCAGTACTGACTTTGTTTGATTGGAGATATTTGGGATAAGTAACACTTTAAAAGAACCATAAAAGAAGAAAGTATACATGTATGCAATACTAAAGTAGTTACTTATAGTTCAGTCATTGCTCAACCTAAAACCATGAAAATGAAAACATGTTTATGTCTAAACAAATTTTTGCTACTGAAGGCTACAGTACATTGACAACTATGAGGGGAAGGAACAGTCATCAGATTTAAAAGCCTTTATGCTCAGTTATACTGCCTTTAAATTAAGGTGTGCAGAATTAAAGAATTTTTTTATCAATTATATCTTTCTGATCTGAAAAAATATGTGATACAAACTTGTTTTGATGACAGTGACTTTTGTTAAAATACATTACTAGAGCAGTTGCCCTGCAGCGTCCTGAGGTTAAGAATGAGGATTTCATAACGTTTACTTCTGCTCTACTTTACAGCTGACTTTAACTTTACACTTTAGCTTATTCATCCAACAAACACTGGAGTCAGCACTGAATTGACTTGGAATTGACTGGTTTGAGAGAGCTCAGCGAAGTGACAGAATGAAAATTAAGACAGAATTTGCCTCCATTATGAGCTGTCACAGTGAAAAAATCTGCCAAAGTTCACAAGTGCCTCTTTATTAATGCTATAAAAATGTTTGAGGAAAGTTTTCACAGAAGACTATGCAAGGTCTGCTACCTCTCCTTTTTTGCTGAAAAGTAGTGGGTGATATTCAGCATACTAGTGTGCAGGATTAGTTTTACCAGCTTTCGTCAGACGTGTAATAGGCTAAGAATCATCCTTTTGAGGCAGAATGAAACGGAAAGAGACATAAACTTGTCAAGAAACCCAAATTTGTTTTTTTTTTTTTTGTTTTTTTTTTTTTATCAAGTCATCTAAAAAATAAAGAGACAAAAACAAGAAACACATCATCAAACATAGAAAAAATGGACTAGAGGTGCAAAGATAAGAGAGCAACCTTTGAGAAAACCAAACCACTGAATCTCAACAAAGTATACAGTCTGTAATTTCACCACTGGGGTGTGAAGAAACAAATAAGATGAGATTTCAACATCCATTATCTAAAACTAATATGCTGAAAGACTGAAGTTTATATCCCGAGGAAGTAAATCGAGACAACACAAGAACTCCTGTTTGATGTCTATTTCACTACAAATGTCTGATTTTACAGGGTGTACCTGAAAGCACCATACAGTCATCGTGGGAACATTTGGTCACTGCTCATCTGTGAACACGTTTTAGAAAAACCGGAGAAATTAGTTATGATTCCCGGCGCATGCTGATTTTTTTTTTTTTTTTTTTTTTTGGGGGGGGGGGGGGGGAACCTTCACCACCCCAAAACCCTTCAAACCACTTCAAACCCACAACCCAAAAGAATCTTTTTTGTTGCTTTTCCAAGTGAAAAATG
>JBAMHX010000011.1:5429720-5447870 GCA_037177515.1 Pseudomugil tenellus
GTTACAGTAATCAAGCCGACTAAAGATGAAAGCATGGACTAGTTTTTCCAGGTCCTGCTGTGACATCAGATCTTTTAACCTTGATATATTCTTAAGATGATAGTGAGCTGATTGTTATTCCCCCAATGTATTTTTCAAAATAATGTTCTGAATCTATATCTACACCCAGATTTCTGATGGTTTTTAAAATGAAGGTTTGTGGTAGCCTTTTAATTATTGCTCTTTTTCACTAAAGACAATTACCTCAGTTTTGTGTTTGTGTACCTAAGAAAGTTTAGACATATCCAGTCATTAATCTCCTTAATGCATGTAGTAAGATCCTGTACAGGACCTCGGTCTCTTGATGACACTGTAATATAAATCTGTGTGTCATCTGCGTAACTATGGTAACTAATGTTGTTATTCTGTATGACTTGTGCCAGTGAGAGCATGTAGATGTTAAACACAAGAGGCTCCAGGATGGAACCTTGGGGCCACCTGTAGTTCTTGTTTGCTCAGATCTGTAGTTGCCTATTGACTTCCTGTTCTCTAAGTACATTTTTAAACTATTTCAGTACAGCGCCAGAGAGGCCCACCCAGCTCCCAAGTTGTTGAAGTAATATATTGTGATCAGCTGTATCAAAGTAGCAGCGAGGTCCAACACAACTAAGATTGTTATTTTTCCATTGTCAGCATTCAAACATATGTTATTAATCACTTTGATCAGAGCAGTCTCAGTGCTATGGTTCTGTCTAAAACCTGGCTGGAAGGACAGAGCAGGTGTTTTGTGTTAGAAACTCACATAGCTGACTAAAAACAGCTTTTTCTGTGATCTTACTTTATTATGGAAGATTTGAGATCGGCCTCTAGTCGTTCATTTGTGTTTTGTCTACATTATCCCTATTTAACAGAGGCTTGATTGATTGAGAACACCTCATATTAAAGACACATTAACGTCTATAATCTTTGAGACCTTTTAGGAAAAAAAAATACGTGGTCAGAATGGTGGTCGAAAACAAGAAAAATAAATCAGGTGATGTAAGATCTCATCTAGATCTTTGTTGTTCATGTGTGTTACAAGCCACATCTAGGTCTACGCTTTGGCCCTGTATGGCATTGTAACTAATAAAAGAATGTAACCGGGCACAGAACAGAGCAGTAGCCTGGTGAGTTAAAAAGAATAACAAAATGTATTAACTAAACAAAATATTAGGGAGAACTCAAAAATGCTGCAGCATGGAGGACCCACTGGCCTACTTCTTGGTGCCACCCCTGCCCTTATATAGTCTAGCAATGGGTGAGACGCAGGTGTGGCTGATGAGCTGGGTTAAAACATGGTTAATAATAAACCTAGGGTTTACCCATAACAATGTGCTAGCAGACGTTGTCCCAGATTAATCAACAGATGAATGAGTTTTCTTCTTCTTTGCTGTGTGTCTCTTCTTCTGTCTTTTCTCTGACCGAGAGTGGAACGCCTTAACTCAAAGGTCCAATTTGCTTGAATAGTGAAAACACAAACTTAGTCCAGAAGAAAACTGCATCCCCAACTGAAATGAGTCTCCAATCGTTTAGCAGTATATCCTGATGTGAATGCACATCAGTGCTGATCACTCTGACCCCCCTGTAATGAGTACTGACTAATTTCCTTTTTCATTAATAGTCAAGTTTTAGCTGCTTCTACTATTGCCCTTTAACTCCAACTATTTTTAATTTAATGACTTTATTGTCACTAAGTCAGCGTCCCAGCACAATGAAATTAATTCCAGTACAAGCCCAATCCAATAGGATCAGGATGACTGAGGCGGTGCACTTATCAAGTTGCATGATATGAAGTACTTATGAAATCATAATACAAAATGACAACAAACTGTTTTTGTAGAGTCATTGGCTTGGCAAAATGAGTGTGACTTTTAATAGAAATGGTATTTATACATAAGATTTACAGGTAAATATGGGATCAGTTTGTGTATTTACTAATATATTACACTTTTTCTGTGCATTACAGAAGCATAACTTCCCCATAAACTACTCCATCAGGGTACATCATGAGGAAATCTTTAAACTGTCAAATATCAGCAGAATGGTAAGTAATGAGATTTCTTTTTTATATTCATGTAAGAGCGCACTTTTGTAAAATTTCTCCCAGTATCAGGATGCGTAGACAAGTAGACATTTAGACTTGACGCAGTCGTTATTAAGCTCGGTCCTGCAGTGATGTGTTGCTAAAATATTAGAGTACATTCAGCATTCCTTTACTTTATTCTTCTTCTACAGAGATTAAAGTTGGATGAATTGGATGATCTGGTTCTCCAAAGATTGTGGTTCCAAGTCAACCAAGGCGTGTTAAAAAAGGTAGATTCTTCATCTGTCTTCCATTCTGACTCACACTTGCAATCACACATCACCAATTACTCAAGCAAGTGTGTAGCACTTATGAAAAAAACATTCTTTAACCACATTTGATGCACACTTAACCTAATAGTTACTAAGTGAGTTTATCCATCACCAGTCAGCTGCAACCAATCAGTCACGTCCGCTGAAACATCTGTATGGTTTCCTCATTAAAAATCTGAAAACAAGTTTAGTCATGAAGTTTGTTACAGTTTGAGTGTGAGGAGTACAAAAGCTCTAGCCTGAGTTGGTTTATTTTCGTCAGCAGCAAAAGAGAAAGGCAGAGTGCTTGAATGACCTCAGTTGCATAACAAAGCCTACTGTGGGAAATCTAATAAACTTCCACCCGAGGACATGACCCTACATGCTGCTTTGTCACATGAATAAATCCCTCTTTTATCTCCATGAAGAGGTGGTAGTGCTTCGAGGTGACTCACTTCTGGGTGTTGCAATTAGTGCATATTTTCATTTCCTGTAATTATGGATGTTTTACACATATCACCCTGTCTGGAGATTTGTGCAAATCATTAACTATCAACTGGATCCTTAAACCACAAATTATCCCCCCCCCCCCCCCCCACGCAGAAAGTGCAGCTGGCACCTTAGCTTAGTGCAAGCAGGTTGCATCAGGTGATACTGTGATTGCACTTTGCAGGAAAAAGAAAGGCGAAAATAAGGTCTCCATCATAATTTAATCCAAAACATTTGGAATGATTCACCTACAGCTTGCTTGATGCAGTGTTTGTCATAGTTTATAGACTTGACTTCACACACTTGAAATGTCTTCCTTAGTTGCTTCCCTGCAGAGATGAAACCAACATCTCCCTTATCATCATCATCATCAAATAGATCTTTGTGTTCTGTGTCTAACTATGTACAACATCCTCTGGGTTAAATTGGGCAGCTTCAGGGTTGGAAAGGACACGCTCAAATTAATGTGGCACAACCCTCTTGTCCTAAATCCAAATTCATTCTTGCTCCAGAGTGCAAAGCTGATCTATATGAGTTTATAAGTCATTTCTATTACAGAATAAACAGCCTGAGACATCAAGATCATGTTTTTTTTGTTGTTGGTTAGTTATTCACCACGCCTGTAAAGCTAAACTCCGTTGCAATTTCAGATTATCCGGGTCATGCCAGAGCGACATCCTTCACGTTCGTACACAGCGGAGGTGGAGAGACGCTTCAGGGACGTAGAGGGAGTCTTTGTACAGTCACATCCTGCGGAGGTAAGACAGAGTTCACATATTTCTCTCACAGCTGTTTTCAGTTTCTGTAACAAATGTCATGGTTTTGAAAATGAATAATCTTATTAGAACGTGAAACATGGCTACCTTCTATAATCGAACCAACTCTTTGGCAAGATGAATTGAGGGGGTGTCATTGATCATTCTATGAAGCTCATATGAGTGCTGGTTCTGTCTGCTCGTGCACTCTCATTATGGTTTATCTGTTCGGGTATTTCAAAAATCAAATTTTCCAATCCAGTTTATTCAGTTTGCACAACTTTCCAAATGCCAACATGGATGATAAAAGAGCTTACAGGGCATTCAAGGCATCAACGCTCCTTGCCCCCCTGGCCTTGTGATGATGCAGACAAATGGTTAAAGACTGTAGACAGTTGATAAGATAGCTTACGTTCAAAAACTCATTTCTTTTGCAATCTTCATCGTCATAGTAACTATATAATGTGGTTAAAAAGTGTCTCTTGTGTTTAACTTGACAGCCACCAGGTCTCAGCTGGTCACCACAGCTGGATCCAGTGGTCAGAGTTCCCCTCTGTGACATCACTCTGGTGACATTTACTAACCATTTTATGGTTCCACAAGGAGCGATAACTGTAATAAGCCTAAGTTACTGTCTTTTAAGCTCATTATCATTGTAAGCTTTAAATTCAATCACTAGGATCAACTCAGGACCACTAAATGGGACTCTAACAGCTGTCAACTGCAAAGGCCCGTATTCGGCACAGTTAAAGAGAAATCACACATTTCCATTGAAGTCTTAAAGTGATGGACGATATAAAACCAACTTAGTTTAATTTAATAAATATAAACTCTAAGTTAATATGACTGCTTGCATAGGAAAAATAAAGGTAAGTAGCATCCAGGTGGGTTCAGTTTGCTTGATATGGCAGTGATAAACACTCAGGTGTGTGTAAGTACAACACTAAGTAACAGCAACAATCTTAAAGAAGCAAGTTACTCATGGGCTGAGATATGTGGTTGTTTCCAAACTATTTCTTATTCATCATTAAACAGAAATATTCAAAACTGCTGCCAACCTTCCCAGGACTGGACATCCCAGTAACTTTAGTCCAACATCTGACCATGTGATGCTCAGAGAAACTACATAAAACCCATGAGTTACATGTCAAACCATCCAGGACTCAGTAAAGTTCATAACAGTCCTGTTAGGAAAAGGGAATAAGTATATCTTGTCGGAAAAGATTGCAGGAGAAAGTCTTTTCTTTTTTAAAACAACCTGGATACACAACTTCGGTCAGCAAAGCTGCATGTGAACAAACCAATTCAACGCTCACCATTTGTCTTGGTCTCAGATTCTTCTGGTCTGCCTCGGACCTTTTGAGTGGAGGGGGTTCCTGAGCATGTTCCTGCGAGCACTTTTCACCTTGTACGTTCTGTATGATGACACAGTCCCTAACATTACTTTTAGCTTATTCAGTAGCAGCCATTCTTCCCTCTTGTTTGTTTCCTCCACAGGAGCTCATGAGATCCTTTTTTCCCCATAATTTCTGTACAGGTGTGACAAATGGCAAAGTATGGGTGGTTAGATTGCAGTATTTTCTTTGTGGTGTGTTTCTGTCTCTTTCTGTTTGTTTGTTTTCACCAGCATGGTGGTAGAGGGATGATGATGTGGACAACTTGCAGACATTAGCTCCATTACCACTAGACTTTCACGAAACCTAAATAAAAAACTGGTTATAAAAACCTCTCAAATATTGGTCAAAGGTTTAAATGGTCTGAGGTGGTTTATGGGTAGTTTCAATCTCAAAAGGGTTATGGAAATACTTTTTCACATTTACATGTCCCTGGATGTGACACAGCGGATCACGTGACTAGTTTATTTCAGCTAAGGATGGCGCGATATGGAGAGTAAACAGAAATGTGGCATCCTCAAAAAATGTCCTCCAAGATGAGAGTTTACAAGAACTCCAGCCATTGTGCTGAATACCATTCAATGAAAATAGCAGTTTTACTTTGTCAATACTGTGATGGCCTGGCACACAGGGTGTACCCTGCCTCTCCCCCGATGACTGCTGGGATAGGCTCCACCTACCCGTGACCCTAAATTGGATGAAGCGGTTAAGAAAATGGGTGAATGGATGGACTTCGTTAATATTATTGAAATATCGCTTTTATGGTGCACAAGTAATGGAAATGAAGTTATTGAGTGGAGCATGAAATCCTCTGGATATCTGAGTCTGACTCGTGATGCCTACCTGAGCTGTTCCTGAGGCATGTGTGTGTTTTAATGTGTGTCCAGGTGTTCCAGGAGGAGCTTCCAGAGAGCGTGCAGGACATTTGGGATCAGTTGACAGAAGAACCTGACAGAGTACTGGAGTCCAGCTGGAGATTTGTGTCTCCAAAGTCTCTGGTGGACAACTTGTGCCACACTATGTACTGCCTCTTCAGCGAGTGCTTCTCCAGCACAGAAGCTCAGAAGGACTGTAAGTATGAGAGGAAAACATCTCTGCCTCCCCCTCTAGTGATGCACCAGCCCATAACTAAGACTTGTGCATAAACCAACAAGGGTTAGGGCTTAATTGACTGATTTTTTTCACCCTGAAACATCAACATTTGTTTTTCATAAAGAAAAAATTGAAGCAATGATCCGTTCCATGTGGGTTTAAAGTTGAAGTGGAGGATGTAGCACTTTTTGCCCCAGAAACAACTCAGGTTTTAGATTAGTTGTGACACAAGCTGAATTTAGTTGGCAGTCTGAACATGTGAATCTATTGTTTTTTCTGTGTTTCTTAGCCCTGCTACGTTCGTCTTCTACAGCTCATGATCAAAGTACCGCCAGGCCTTTGATGCACTTGCTTCTGGAGCTTTTGACAAGCCATCTGGTCAATTTTGTGTCTTTGGGTTCTTACTAATTGTAAGAACCCAAGTGGACAGAAGCATTTTTACATTGAAAATTCTTGGACAAGACATTGATACCAGTCAGATTACCCTAATGATAACGCTCCCTCCAAAGGCAGGCTGTGGATGTGAATAAACACATGTCTCATTTGGACTTTATTCTGGTCAGACTGACCACTGTAGGAAGGATTTAATGAAGAAGTCCTACAAACACACATGCATGCATAAACAAACAAAACAAAACAAAAAAAAAAATACCCTCACTTCCTTTCTTTTTGACTGAGTTTCATCCAAATATGCAGATACGCTGTGGGATGACACTTTTAATCAATGAAAACATGTAAAGTGTAGAGAGAAACTGGACATCCTCTTTGTGTTTATGCTCATAAAATATCTTCTTTGGGTTTACCGGACCTATACGCTGCTGTTGGCACTTTCACACATCCAATTCCAGTTGAGGTCACATACGAGTCAAGTCTGGAAAAAACAACACAGCACCCAACAGAGAGGAAACGAAAAACAGCAGCAAAGGGATCATTAGTCTATGTGTGGCCCCAGAAACTAAGAAGTCTTCTCCAAACACTGAAGACGGTTATCTACACATCCTGGATGGTAAGGATGAGACAAATGAACAGAACCCATGTTAAACAAGAAAACCAAACATTAAACACAGATGATCATGTAACCAACATTTAGGTTCAGCTTCTTCTCATCTTCAGATGGTTTCACGACCATCTGATCTGTGGTCAGGAAGGTCAACGCCTCATGTATTTATCCAGACGAGACAAGCTTTATTAATTCCATAAAAGAGAAATTAGTTTGCAATCAGACACTGCAAAACTTCATAGTACAAATAAAATGAGATTTTTAAAAAAAATAAACTTTTATTGAGTAAGACAAACACTACAATACAGCAGTGATTCTCAAACTTGGAGGCCAGGACCCCCATGTTGTGGGATGACTTCAGGGGGTTGCTAGACCATATTTTGTAATGGTCTGGTGATCATATTAATAAGATAAATGTGGGATTTTTGTCAGGACATTCAACATAAACTAACCAAATACTACTTTATCCTCCTTATTTATGAAGATTCTGACAGTTTTCCATCCTTACATTTAGAGTAGCATGTTAAACCAGGTAGGTTTTTGTTTGGTTTAGTTTGTCTGCACCTAGACACCTAAAATCAAACAACCTATTAATTATATCCTCGAATGCGGAGTGTCAGGGATAATGGTTTTATCACCACCACCACCATCAGATATCCTTTGTGTGATAACTCAGTTTTCACAATTGGAATTTCATACTCAGTATATCTGTTTAGTTCGGCAAGGGGACAATCTGTATCGAATTACACGATTATCTGATTTATGGTTTTGACACCAAGTGGCGCTTTATTAACGAAAAATTAGATTTTTGGCTATATCTCTGTAACTATTTGTCTCATTGACCTTAAATCAAGTGTAAATAAAATGTCATGACCTCAGGATGCATCCTGTCCTGATGCTGTACTGGGCTGGATCAAAGTTTTAATATGAGGTTAATCAGGTACATTAATCAGCAGCACCTTGGCTACAACTTCCCCTCCTCTGCAAGCAGTAAGATGGGACTTAGATATTCACACACTACTTTCTTGGATAAATAATGGAAGTAATATGTCATGTGCTGCTGTCCATATAAGGCTCTATTTATCTGATGCTGGGACAAAGTAAAACCCAGAGAGTTCTTTATGTGCTGCGCCGGAAAGTCGGGGAACTGAAGAGAAGATATGACTTTTTTTTTTCTTCTCTGACGTAGGTTCATCCAGAAAATGAAATTATAAAAAGATCACATGTATTTCGATATTACACCCGAATAACAGAAACAACCTATAGATAAAGATCAGATTACTGTGGTTCAGATGAGGCAATGTGATATGTTGGTTGGAAAACATGAGGCGATCTATCGATGCAGTGATGTGATGGTGCACAGTGGCTGTTGCACGGGGTCCTTACATCTGGTGCTCATAAGGTTCCTGAATTCCTCCAACAAACAGTGTCACGCCTTTTCTGATTCGGTGTTTAACGATATTCTTTACCTGTAAGATCCTAATGGTATAAATGTTGATTACCCTGGAGGTTGGACTGATGAAAGATGGCTGTAAAAACCCCTGGCTGCTGCCGTGGGATCAGCTGTAGTGAGAAGTTGATATAGTAGTTTCTTTGGGTTTTGGGTTTCTCTGGGTTTTATCAATCACAATCTGGTATCGATTCAGTTTATTTATGAGATTAAGTAACTTTCCACCAACCTTCCACATGAACATGAACAATGATGCAAGTCAAAGAAAAGGGAAAAATTTCTGAATTCCTCTGAGTCGGATTTAGATTTACAATAAGATTACATTTTTTAAAGATGTCAAAGGGGATAACTTGACATTTTAGGACTAGTTTCAACATAGTCAACTTAAAAAAACACTTCCTCTAAGTAACTAAATCCACCTGTTGACACCTTTAAATTACACACTCCTTCATGCAAAAGCTGCAAACTGCTGGAATCATCTCGGTTTTGTTTGGCAGCTGCTTTCTGCCAGACAGTACTTCACACTTTAAAACAGCAAATAACATGTTAATTACTTATTGATGTTGTTGATTTTGGGGCACAGCTGCAGAATCTTGCAGAATCCTGCTTTCCTGTGCAAAGCAGTGAAGCAGGATTCTTTATTTTATTTAATTTAATTTTATTTTATTTTATTTCACCTTTGCCATTGATAAAAACGTTAATTTATTAAGTTAAAAAGAAAAAGCTGGTAGCTAAAAAGCTGGTGGAAAAGGCTAAGTTTCTGATCTAATGATTTAGCATTTTAGTAGATAAAAAAATAGGACAGTAAATTCTTTAAATAATTTAATTTTAAAAAATATATTCTTTTTAAACTTTTAAAATGTCTTTTAAAATGTTATCTTAACCATATTAGAATTGTATTTTTTATTGAATTCTAAAACATGTGGTAGTATTTTATTTAAATTTATTTTATTCCTAATATCAAGCCTAAAACCTGAGGGATTTTTGTTTCTTTTTTAAAAATGATTTTTAAATTTATTTTACTTTGCAGTTTATCTGCTCAGATAATTGATATCTAAAATCAAAATTTACACGGACCAGATTTGCTGGTGTCATTATCAAAGTTACATTTTTTTGTCTTTCTGTTCAGTCTCAGAGTTCCTTCAGTCCCAGTCAGACCATCTTGTTTTTGTTCTAGTTCCACGTCATAAATACCAAAGTTTCATGCTCCACATGTCTGTAAGACGCGCTAAGCTTTAGAGCTGAAGGGCATTTCTAAACTTTAACCATGCTCTACATCCTCAATTCCTCTCATTGATCTCAAATTCTCCAACCTGTAATGAATGAAAGGGGAGAGAGAGATGAGGAGAGAGAAATTTAATGAAGTACATTTGTTTAAATTTGATTAGTCTCATTTTAACATGGTCTTAATTAAATGTAACAAGTTACCATGCAACTTCCCTGTCATTGTTTAGCTGTGGGCTCAGTTGTATGGTCGGATATGGATGACAACTTACTTTAATTTGTTTTCAAACCTGGCATAATGAGAAGCATACCCCCCTTACACGCCACAGATGCTGAGAAGACCTGTGCATTCTCACCCACGGAGCTGTTCCTGTCTCCTCTCTGCATGATTCATCCGGCTTTTATAGATGTGCTGTCTCTGCATACGGTGGGAAATCTGTGTTGTGCGTTGATCCATCTACCAAGAGAAGCTTAGTATTCTTAATGTTGTTGTCAAGATTTTTATTTATACCACAGATTTACCACAGCTATCAGCTCCACTTGTTTACATCAGCTGCTGGTTTGCATAAATATCTAACCAACCAATCACACACAACCATCTGTTAGTTTATAGATGGTCTGAAAAACAGGAAACCGAGGCTACAATTCACACAGACTCACCAGAACTGGACAATTTAAGATGAAAACTGGTCTAATGAGTCTCCATTTCAGCTCCACATTTAGTTGGCTCTGGTTGTGATTCATCCCTCCATCAGATCTGTTTCCACTAATCTTCAGTCCAGTTCTTGTGTCCTGTGTGTAATTAAGAACAGTTTCTTGACAACCATGTTTCCAAAGAGACTATTTCTAATGAGGTTTCAACGGGCGAGACATCAATTGAAGGTTGAGATGCATTTCTCAGGTACCGATTCAGGTCTTTGTTGGATTTGTTCCACTTTCAGGTCCTGTTCACGTACTATGGATAGTTTTTAGTCCTGACTCGTCTGCCCTGTCCTTGTTGTTCTTATTCTCAGATGTAAGTCGCTTTGGAGAAAAGCGTCTGCTAACCGTCTGTAATTGTAATTGTCCTCCACCTCTCGCCATGCTCCAGTCTTACTCCCCTACACGCTCTCTCAGGTCGGCAGATCATTGCCTGTTGGTGGCTCCAAGAATTAAAATTAAATCTAGAGGTGATCGCTCCTTCTCAGTTGTTGGCCCCAAGTTGTGGAACGCATTGTCTCTGCATATTAGACAGGCTGGGTCTCTGTCCATTTTTAAAACCTCTCTTAAGACTCACCTCTTTTCATTGGCTTTTAACACAGCTTGAGTTTTTGATTCTTTTTATCTTTTTACATTTGGTTAAACTTTGTTGTTTAAAAAAAGTGCTCTATAAATAAAGTTGGATTGGATGCTGTTGTGCTAAGTTTTCTCATTGGGAATAACCTTGTTGCTACAAGTCATCAACTGGGGGCAGCTGTAGTTCAGGAGGAAGAGCAGTCGTCTTTCAACCAGAAAGTTGGGAGATTGACTCCAGGCGTCCCATGACACTGCCGATGTGTCCTTGGGCAAGACACTGAATGCCAAGTTGCCCCCCCATGTACCTATTGGGGTGTGTGTGTGTGTGTGTGTGTGTGTGTGTGAATGCGCTATGTAGTGTAAAGCACTTTGAGTGCTCATCATGACTGGAAAAGTGCCATATAAGTACAAGTCCATTCACCATCATTGTCATGTTTCATTAATTGAACTGATTTTGTATCATTTTGTTGATTAATTCCTTTATTTGTTCATTTCACCAGCAACTGATCTGGATACAGATGAGTAAAAAATGAAGATGCTTCATTGTACACCTTATCATCTGTTTTTCAGACTGCCAAGTTCTTCATTCAAGGAGAAGCAGGAAGACTTCCAACCCCAAAGCCGAGACGGAGCCGGCAAAGTGACGGGTAAAAGTGATGGAGAAAGATAAAAGGACAGTTCAACATGGAAGAACATCAAAAAGTCTTTTCCAAAAGTACCAAACACAGCCAAGATTGTTTTATTGACTCAAACCCTGGGATGACTACATTAGTGAAAGCGGACTGAAGATGTAGTCACAGTAACTCCATTCAGGAATGTTTTACGAGCACATTGACTCTGATTTTGAAATATGGCTCATCTTTGAGAGGAAGCTCCAAATTTACCAATTCTCTCATTCGCAAGATATTTCTGAGACAATTCCATTGGTATGAACTCATGCAAGAGATGCCCGTGTTCTCATTTATCAACCGAAGGAGCTGATTTGTGAACTTTACCAGTCGGTGATGATACTTGTGGTGTATCTTAACTAAAACAACACCGTCTGCTTCCACGAACCTGCATCGTTCTCCTTTCAGCTTTAAATATTCTTCCAGCCACACACTGTTTAATGAACAGAAAGAAATAAGTTTGCTGAATTTTATATTTTTGCTTTTTTTTTCTATCATGCAATGAAACCAGGTGATATTTCGACACGTTTCCCTTCCTCCGTCCCAGATTTGCATTTGATATTTAGCCTAAACCAGTTTGATCTGAAAGAAGAAGAAAATTGGCAGGCTGTCCGTATTACCAGTGGTTTCTTTAAGATGATAAGACTGACGGGTGATGAACGTTGATGCCCTTGCTGTGGCGATCCCTCTCAGAAAGACAGAAAGACTTTGCAGGAACAGCATAAAAACTAAAATAAAGACCCCAGATATGCCGGAACTTTCAGAGTACCAACATCTATAACCTAAGGAGATACGAGTGCATGGCCACAGGATTTGGACGCTTCAGTTTCCAGTAACTGCTCTTCTAACTTGTCACCAGAAAATGGAGGACGTTTTCTTGATGTTACCATCAAGTGATTGGATGAAGCGTTCGTCACTATGACAAATGTTAGCAAACAAAATGTTACTGAAATGGCTGACAGCAGCAAGAATAGGATGCTGATTGGGTTGAACTTGGAAAATGCGTGTGTGAAAAGCAGCACATACACCTGATTCACACCTTTCGCGGGTCATGTTTTATGTAACCCAAAAGCACGAGGCCCATATGCAAAGAGCTACAGGGGCAGAGGTACGTATGACATAATACAGCATGTAATGCCACAGAACCTTAAATGAAGTTTTAGCAGTTGGGTCTAAACCTGTGTGCATTGTCTAAACCTACTTAACCAACAATATTTGTTGCCATTTTACGATTTTGTGTAACCACATTTCTTGAATTAGCCGTGCTTTGTTCTATTTTTCCTGCTAAAGATGACTATGGCGTTTCAATGAACATCCAAACTTTCTGACTTTTATTGGTATTTACGAACATGCATGAGTGACGTGTATAATTTATATAAAAAATATATATTTCTTCCTTTTTTTTATATATATTTATCTTCTTTTTGTCCAACTTTGCACAACTCCAGCTCCAACTCCAACTCCTGCTTATCAAACATCAGGAGGGATAGGAACTCTGAAATGTCTCTTTCTTCGGAAAAAAAGTAATTTATCCTTAAAAAACAATATCCTACTATGGTCAGAGATAAAACTGATGTTCTTGCATTAACACATAACACTGTGTAAGACATGGTGGTAGAAAATTTGCATTTTTTTTTGGTGTTAAGAAATGTACATATTTCACATCATTGTAGTTTTACAAACGTAACATGGTAGCATAAATCTCTGGAGATTATGTGGAGAGTTAATACTGCACATAAAATAACACAAACATGAAAAACGATGCATGTCTTTTTAATTAGCAATAAAAACTTGGATCTACTGTTAGGCACAGTTGCAGTAAAAATATGGACTTTATATACCTACAGCTGTCTTTATAGTCCTGCTACATTTTGCAGTGTTTTTTTATAATGCTTTGCATATGTTTGGCCTCATTTTACCATCAAAAAATTTTTTTCTAACTGCATCTCTTATCCTGAGACCTGAGTGCAATCACTTCCACTTAAAGCTAAACATTTTCTTTTCTTGTTTCACATCCAGTGCCAAGCCAAAGCGATAATTCTAGGATTTTAGATATAAAGACTCTGGTTTTATTCAGCTGTGTTGGCAAAAAAGAAACTCCACTAATAATGACAAAATATGGAATATTTGGGCCAAGCCGGAGTTGATTTTATAGCATAAGGAACGTCAAATGCTGAATTATTTCCACTCCATCTGCATGTGAGACGTCATTTTTCATCTTAAATAGTTTCTGGGCTAAAATAGTTTTCTGAAGCTGAGTAAAAAACACGACATGATTCATAGAAAAAACATGGCCATTATCTGCCACCAGAAGCAGCATTTGCTTTTCTCCAGTTATAAATAATGCAACTGTGTGTCTGCACTTGGTTTAACATGGAATTTAACATTAGTGCATTTTCTGGCTGTTAAATTAATGCTGATTACACGTTTTGTGGTGATCAAAGCAGTTTTCCTGCTTAAATACAGGTTTCACCATTAGATGTTTGCAAGTAAACAAAACCACAAATGTGGCAAAATGACTGCACAAGAAAATAAATTAGTTTTATGTATTTGTGAGTTGCAAAAGTATGTGAGGCTTCACTGTTGTTACAGCTGTTTAAGCACAACAAAATACACACACATTGCTCTGAATTCAGGTTTACTAGAGTATAAATTGTCAGTTTGACACAAAGTTTTTATTAGAAACGCAAATTACATAATAAGCTGTTTTCTGACAAAACAATGCAGCCAATATGGCGGCTCTATTTATCTACAATCCAACAATAATAGCAGCATCTACTGTATGTAAATACATGACCTAGACATTTCAGATCCTAATAATCAGTACAATGAAGCTGGTTATCACACATTAGTCAATTTAGGATTAGGATTAGGACTTGACTCGTGCACGCTCACGTAAAAGGGGCAGAGTTTTCAATGTCTGACCAATCACAGACATGGAGAAACCCTACAGTGCAGCTATTTTACCATGGAGGTGTGGATAATTATTCAGAAATATTAATTAATTTAAAGACATCATCCAGGCCAAAAGCAACACTTTTGCCAAAGCAACAGTCCGGATAGAAACCTGGCAGAACACAGCTGATTCTGTTAATGCATTGCAATACATTTGCTTATATATTAGATTATATAATATTAATTCAGCAAACAATATAAATGGACGTTTCAGAGCTTCCTGACTTACTTTGTTTCCTGCATATTTTCAGAGCAAGAAAAAAAACATATTTCAAAACTTTCAATATCAAGGTTTAATGTCTTTATTACATAGATGTCTTCAAAGAGATCTGATTGGTCAGGACGCAATACTTCAATATTTGTTGATTTGTCATCCAGAACATAATCTGCTTTGGATCAGTTTTGCCTGTAGGTTACTATGGTGATATACTCCTGTAAGAAGTCAATCAGGTTTTTAAAACCTGGAAGTTTCCTGGAAATTACCTGGTTGAGCAAAAATCCCAGCTTGTAGTAAAAGTCATCTGGTGTAGATCCAGTAAAACCAGACCCATAACAAGATGGTGGAAGAAAACAGAACTTCCACATTAACGCATAAAAACATGAAAATTAGAATAAATAGTTCAATTTGGGAAAAATAAATCAAACTACTGCTGGAAGGTAATAAATATTAAAGAATAATAAAATAAAATAGAACAAAACCACCATGTTGGTCTGATTTGGACAAATCCATGTCCTTTATATAAAACTCACTAATTGTTAGAAAAAAAAGTTAGATTTAGAGCTTTGCATATAAGTTTTTGAAATATTTTGCTTAATAAAAAGGACAAACAAGCGTAATCATTTTTTATGTTTAACTGAAAGAAAGAACTTTGTCATGTATAGATTAACTTGGAACAGAAGACCAATTGGACAACTAACAGACACAAAGCAACAAGTTTAAGCAACTCATATCCAGTAAATAAATCACACTTCTTCATGACTGGTTGATCTCATCATATTTATCTTTTACTCAACATAAATTATTTTTTTCCTGATTAATAACCATTTTAAAGGGGAAACTTTTCTCATAAAAGATGTAAATTGGATAAATTTAATCCTTAAAGATGCTTAGATTCATCAGCGAAGGAAAAGGAAAGGAAAAGAATTGATCACCGCTTCATGAACTCTATCTTCTTAAGCATTATGTTCGTACATGCAACGGCGGTTACATGATCCATTTCCTGTAAATCTTGTAAAACTTGTTCACTCAAGTTAAAATAATAATAATAAACAACGTAATCCCTGTTAAAACTGGATTAAAACATGTAAAAAGCCACACTCAGTTAGAAATGTAATTATCAGAACCTGCATTGCATTAAACAGTATTTATTATGCCATTTTAAATAATCTGCTTCACTTATACGCTTCAGTTATTTGTCTGATTGAAACCTCAATTCAACCTAACACTAAATTAACTGTGTCTATGACAGCGTTATCTGTGTTAACATCCCATAATATTTACAACGAAGTCTTGTAAATCCGTCAGGATGGAAAATGTTGGTGTTCAGTTATGTAACAAAGATAAAAGTATGATGGCGTGTAGAGCCAGTGGTGTTGTATTTCTATGAATTCATAGAGTGTATTTTGTGACGCTTTAATCAGTCATATGTAAGTGTATGGTTGTATAGTTGTGACCACAAAGAGCAGCTTTTCTGCGTGCAGCATTCCCCACAAAACTGCAACATGTCTGTGGTTTACACAGAAATATACAAACTGATTTTTTTTTTATACACAAGATATTGAATATTTATTTTTTGGAAATGTTTAATGCTTTGTGATAATACTTTTATGGAAGAAATAAAAAAATAAATCCTTATTTTTATCAACTACATGATTTCCATAGATTCTTCTTTAATTTCTTTTTGCTTATGGATCATTATATCATAGTATATATATCATATCATCATAGTTCTGTTACTGTCATTTAATTAAAAAAATATTTTCAAGATTTTATGTGTCTAGATATAAATTTTTAAAAGGTGTTTTTGCATGTAGCCCTATTACATTCAGTCTGACTCAATACCTTAATCCTTAATTACATTGAAGCAATATAATTTTATTTTTGATAAAATGAATGTACATTACACTATGCCTTAAGAGAATCCATATTAGAATCTATAATAATATAAATTATTCAGTGTCTCAGTGTTTGGTGTATTATCAGCTGATCAATATATCTGATTATAATTCTATCAGGTCTGACAAAGGTTGAAATTGCGATGTGTCCTATCACTCATTCACAAACTTGTACATGTACACAATGAGTGTAACACTAACTGTCACAGGTTGATTTGGATCAATGAAATCAGGTGGAACACAGTTATCTTGTTATCTAAAGAAAAACACACTTCATTTTCTCAAGAAAATTATTCAAATGATCCTGTTATCACGAGAATACGGTCCTTATCCCAAGATAACAAGAATAAAATAACTTGTTTTCTCAAGATGAAGATAAAAAGAATAAAACTAGTTGAGCACAACTCTGTTACGTTTAAACTGTTTATTATGAGTGTTTATAGCCCTGATGATGAGCATCCAATTAAGAGTTTCTGCAAACTGATCAACAGACGGGATTGAATAATAAGCAAATAATGAGTAAATAAAGAGATTAATTAGAGTCATTAATTAGTAGCTGCTGTCATAAACATTAATTAAGTTAAATCAGATTAAACAGAGACATCCTAATTACACTTAAAGGCATGTATAATGACTTAACTTAATGATTTGTGACAGAATGACAGTAACAGAACATTTTACATCAGTAAAAAATTGTTTTAATTGCCATATAGATGCATTTCAGATAGAAAATTAACAGATCTCTGTAGTAAAGTGCTCTCACACTGGGTTCACTGTTTTGTTAGTGGTTAATATTTATTAGCTTTTGAGTATTTTAAAGTTTCACAAAAAGCTTTAAATGTTAAAAACTGACGGCATACATACTAACAAGGACGCACCACACACATAGCCACACTTGGACAACCAGTCTTTACAATGGACAGTAAGGATGTCAGGTTACAATATAAATCACAATATACTGCATATATTCAGATTAATTCAATTCATTATAAGTTGTAAAAGTATTCACGACTAATTTAAGACTAATTTTAATACAAATTTGGATTAAAACTTAATAAAATCTACTAAATTTATCACGTTAAAGCCAATTTTAAAGCCAACTCTTTTCCCCAATAAGAATATTACATGTATAATTAACAAGATTATTAAACCTATGGACCATAATAGGAAATAAATGGGTTGGCAACATATTTTCCCTCACAAACACTGGGCGAAAGGGGGAATTTTGTGCTCTACTGCTTTGTTTCATTTACCTTACTTTTATTTATTTATTTGTCCAAAGTTCTCTAATATGTAATTGAGTAACGAATCTGGGGGGGGGGGGGGGGGGGGGTACTGTTTTTTTCTTTTTGCTTTTTTCCCCACCTTTCCTTTTCCTTTT
>JBAMHX010000011.1:5463272-5473788 GCA_037177515.1 Pseudomugil tenellus
ATACGTCCGCGCGAACAAAATGACGTCATTTTCTTCTCGGAGCCCCGAGAACAAGAACAAATTTCTCGCTTCTCGTGAAGTATGTAACAAGCTTTAATTCCAATCAAGATAATGCATGGGAGGGGCGATGCAAAAACAAACTGTTTGGATCATACCACAGGTAAACAGGCCAATTGGAAACAGCGGCAGAGATTTCTTCAGATTCTCTGAATCTTTTGATATTATGGGCTGTTTTTTTTAAAAATATGTCATGACAACAGAATGATGGTCTGGCTGCCATATTGTGCTGAACAAATTTACTCTGCCAAGAAGAGCCTTTTGGATACAAGACTCCTCTTGTTTCTTACGTTTTATGCATTATTGTATTTTGTATTTGTATCAACAATACAAGTCTGTTTCTGCTTATAACTGCTGGACCAGAAGGAGAAAGAAAGCACAGGAAGAAAGAAGAAGAAAGAGGGGAGAAATTTGGAGTATAAAAAGGAGAACAAAAAAAATCTGAGCCACAGCAATTTCAACACTTTCTCTTCAGACCCACTGAACTTCTTCTACATTATTTTAGAGAAACATTAAAGGTCCCATATAACCACGTCCAGGCTAAAAATAGGTTCATCCTCATAAAGTTCTGAAAGGCTCTTGGATCTTTGTTATGCAGCTCGACCATGAGATGGCCGTAAAGCCCCAGCTGAGGTCTCCTCACAATCCAGTCACGCACCCAAATGTTCCGTACCACCACCCTCCTCCTCCTCCTCCTCCTCCTCCTCCTCTAAGCAAGGAAATGTTGGTATTAGTTGATTCTGTCGGTGCTGGAGCACGATGATGAGAAAATTATGGCATAGAGGTTTCATGTTCACACCTTGACATCTAGACTGCAAGTGCCGAAGTCTCAGAAAATCAGGTATATGCCGCAAATCAGAAGTAATACAGAATTGATTAGGCAGTGATCAATCATATTTGGCACTTATTCGTTATGTACGTGGAAGACCGCTAAACATTCGCGTCTTACTGCGTCTCGCCATGTTTTAATCACTCCCGGAACATGGATTATCACCTGTGTTGCACATTTTTACCACGTCTTTACTATGTGTGTCGGCCATGGTTGTCCGCGGTGTAAAATTTTGAACAGTTCAAAACTTTTAATCACGTCAGACGCCATTCCGATTTTTTTCCCGTGCAGGATGAATTTCTTTAAAACACAGATGGAATATCTGATGATGAAACTCCGCCATCTTTTGTGTTTACCTGCTGGAACAGCAAAAAGCAGGATTAACTTCAGTACTCATGGAAGAAAATAAGGATAATGACCATTAACTCATGTAAAATTTCATATCAATTCAACATTGTAGAACCAGGTCTTACTCGGCTTCTTGCTGCTTTATATGGATGAAGATTTCTCTTCTTCAGACCATCTCGAAACCTTAGAGGTGGTTGTGTGTGAAAATCTGAGTAAATATTCAGACCAACAACTGTCGCATTTAAAGTGCTTTAAATCTTTTTCTTCCTCATTCTGATGCTTAGTTTGAGCTTCAGCACAGTATCTTCACCATGTCTTTATGACTAAATGTGTTTAACTGCAGCCATGTGATTGGCTGATTGAATATTTATGTTGCTAAGCAGTTGAACCGGTAAACCTGATAAATTGGCTACTGAGTGTATATAGGTGTTGTAACGTATCTCTCACAGTATCTATTGCAAAATCTTACTTTTAAGCACTCAGACTTTTAAAAAATATTTGGAATTGGCTCAAGCAATATTTCTCCAAGTCATTTATAAGGAAAGGAAACTTAGAGAAAAGGTATGACACAAGAACTGGACTGCAGATCAGTATCAACAGGTCTGATGGAGGGATGGATCCTCTCCAGAACCCGGACCTCAACATGACTCATGCAGCAAGAGATCATCTGTTAAATAAAACAGGAAGGAATGGCATTCCGCTGCATCCTAAAGGAAGAATGACAGAAGGCGCATCAGATAAATATCTACTGGTATTTAAATATCTACCAGTAAAAGGAAAGTGTCAATCCAATGAGCCCCAATCGCAGCAAATGTAGAGAAACTGTTACGCTGCCTGTTTTTCCTTTAATAGCTTAGGCTCTCTTATCTCATCCGTCCACATCTCTATTACAAAAAAACGACTGTGACTTCTCCTGATGGAGCTTTGGATTCTACATGTTTCTGTGATGTCACATGTTGGATTTACGTCTTCTACGAAAAGCACAAAGCAGCAGAATGGAGCTTCCTGCACAAAGAATCATATTTTTGGCTATATTTGGAACTATTTGACTCATTGACCTTAAGTCAAGAGCAAATGAAGTTCATGACCTCAGGATGCATCCTGTCCTGACGTCACATCGGGCTGGTTCAAAGTTTCAACACGTGGGGCTTTGTGACTGAATATGTGCGTCTTTATATTATTAAATTGTGTCTATTCGAGGATTGGGGAATTGGAGTATTGGGGGCGTTTAAGGATATACCCCTAAACTCTACCGCCTTGTTTATTGATGCTGACTGTGAGATCCAGCTTGTAAACATGAAATAACTTGCAACTCTGCTCGTACCCGACTGTGTCTGCAGTTGTTCATCATGCAGCTGCAGCAAATTGAAGCTAATTGATCTTGAATACCAGAATTTCCTGACAGATGTGAGGCCTTGTTTTTTTAAAAACTGACATGTGTCTTTAATAAAGAGGAAGCCTCAGCGAGGAGACAGGGGATAGCGCGGGTTTCTGTTTCTGACCCAACTCTGATGGGTCCAGATCATATTTCATCTGCAGAGATACATTTTTCAACAATAGTTTTGTCAGAAGTACTTTAGAAATAAATAATGCCTCATAGAACATGAGAATACTCAGCCGTGTGAGTATATGTGATTTGTGAAGAGTCTGTGATCATCTCCCCAGTGAAGAGATTTATAGTGGTTCAATTGAATGACAGTTTTTTTCTTCTGTTGTGTGAAAGTATCCTCTTGGAAATATGAAGACTACTGAGTCAGCATCTTCAAACTTTGTCGCTTTGCTGTTAAACTGCCTGAATTTAAAGTTTAAATGTGTAAAATCATCTATGATTTTATGGTACTTTTTGTAATTCATCCATCCATTTTCCATACAGTTTGATCCAGTTCAGGGTCAATGGGAAGCTGGAGTCTATCCCAGTCTATCTGTCCAAAATGTTTTTTCCTCTTTTAGCTTTAATCTGCAGTGAACTTATTTCTTCCTTTTTCTTTTTCTTGTTAAAAATAAATAGTAATATTTCTTAAGAAATCTTGCCAATGAGCTTCTTTTATAACAAGATAACTGAGAGAATTTAGTCGTTATTTTTGTTTAGTCATTCTTGTAGCCAGTGGATGCATTAATGTTGGATTCTGTGGAATGTCTCAAACTGTTTTGTAAACTCAGAACAAAATGATCTTGTTACCGCTCAGCTCTAGATTTGAGTTATATTTCTGGTCTGAATACTACAAAGTAGAAGACTCACATCTTCCTTGTGCTTGACATGATTTAATACACAGAAATGCCACCGGGGCATTAAATCCTTGTCTACATTTTTATGCATCTATTTTGCTATTAGACTTGATCATAATTTGCACCAGACTGCTGAAGGCCCTTTTATTTCCCTACATGTTGTAAACAGATCGGATGGAATTCATCATTGATATCCAGTTTCAGGTCTCCCCACAGATTCTTTAAGTGATCCCACATATGTAGCGATTATTGGATTGTTGGACATTTGGGAACAAAATCTTCAGAATTAATAAAGTTTTGTTTAGAATCATCCTGTCTCACTTTGCCATCACAACAGCTACTTTTGCTTAAATTTCCCTGCACTGGGGCAAAGCTTTACCATTTGTGACATCTGCCAATCTCATGAAGTACAAAAACGTGTTACTGCATCAGAGTAAATTCACCTGGAACACATTAGAAAACTTAAATAGTTATCTTATTACCACATTATTTTCAGTTAAAACCAGATGATAGCAGGCCAGTTCATCTAGGATTAAGAAAGTACTCACAGGAAAAAGTTAAGCAATACTAGGGATCAGAAAAGTAATATCAGATGAGGAGCTGTTCTACGATAAAAGGTGTAAAGATAGTAGATGATCGAGGTTTTAAGCCGGTAAATATCTCAGGATGCCATCTGCCGGTCAGAGAGGAATAAAACCCCACATTCACCCAAGAAACACCACGAGGATCCAGAAAGACAGAATACTTCACTATAAAACTTTCATCTCCATGGAAACTAGCAGCACATTCATTCACTCATTCATTATTTAATCAAATTGTTTAATTTCAAACAAATACAGTCATAGGAGACACAGAGGAGTTTTTAGAGCTGGAATTTTACCACCAAACGGCAAAAATAAGACATGATTTGTGATTCTGGCTGCAACTCCAAGTGTTTTTGTCTCAAAGTGATGAGTCTGACATCTTTGTGATCACAGAGTCTCTATTTTCAAATTAACCTTGGTAGTGTGGAGAAATATTCAGAAGCTCTAAGGTGAACAGTGATGTTCTCATGGTTTTCTTACGTTCCCGAACAACTGTTCAGGGTTTGAACTGTTTGACTCTAAGGCTGATGCTGGGTAGTCTTTTAGTTAAGTTTCTTCCCCGTCTTGTTGCTATGCTACCTGTTTCTGCGTTTCTGCTTCGTGCATCGTACCATGTGTTTTGGAGAAACCATGTTGCACATTTTATATTGGCTCTGGCTTCACTCTCACCAACAAGATTAATAAAGTTTGGATGGGAGGATGTAAAAAAATGAGAAGAAACAGACAGATCTCCTGTAATCCAGATCCAAATGCTGATGGAGGATGATAGGATAATAGTTTGATAAAAACACATTAAAAGAAACATTATTTGGCTAAATCAGATGTATCTGTGTTTCTGTGTTAAGTTGCTAGGCATGTTGGATATGTCTGTCCCAGTGGTGGCCAAATTCAGGCGCTTGTTGGACAGTCTGCCCAGGGAGACTCTACCGGACGTAGTCGCCTCAATGATCCGCACCTCCAACAAAGAGAAGCTCCAGGTGAGGTGACTCAGTTTGAACATCTTACTCTCCGCTGTTCATCTGTTGTCATGTTAGGCGTACATCCTCTTTTCATTTTGAGGTTTTATTTATCAAAGCTCTGGTCATTATTAAGGTCTTGAGATGACGTAAACAAACTCCATATGTTTGTCATTATTTACTGATGAAAAACCAAAGACAAAATGGAGAAGCCGTGTGGGCAAGGGGAACTAAAGTCCACCCAAACTGTTTGTATCAGAATGGGTAAGCAGTAGTAAGGTGCTATAAATATACACTCCTCTACATTCAGGTATTTATTAACACAGTGTCACCGAGGAAAGACACCATCAATAATCTTAGAGAAGTAACTGTTACTGATTATTAATAATATCTTGTCCAGCCTATCAGGAGTCCACGAGTGGAAAACATTAAAGAGGGTCAGTCTTCCCAGGATTGGACATCCTTTTCAGGGTCAGATCCTGCAGTACTCAAAGAAACTGGAAACAAAACCCAAACAGCTACATCTGAGTGCTGAGGGTCTCTGCACTTTTCTGCTTCAGCACAGAAAATGGCAGCATAGTTGTGTGGAATAAGTAGGCATCAAGACAAGATTTAATTTCTGTTGCTGGTTCTCCTGAGACCAGGTATCATTAGATATTGAATGTTTCTGTAAGTGTGCTGCTGCAGGGAATTATCTAATACATGCAGGACGCGGGCGCTCAAAGACTAGAGTTGGTGATCCCAATCACAGTCTAAAAGCACATTAAAGCACCGTCGCCTGAGCTGTTCCCTCGGCTGCAATCATTTCCTTCCATAAATGTCACCAGTCCATCACAACTAATGTAATTCTGCATATATGGTGTAATGTTGTTAAATGACAGTAAGATAATCTGAATCTTACTTTTAAAAATATGTTTTTATTTAACTAAAGGAAATCTGCAAAATACTGTTCAAACATAAAACTGGATTTTACATTTTTGCAGTTTTCCTTAGTGTCCTCTTCCCACACCCTAAACCTGAAAGAAATAAACCAACAAAACACTAGATACAGACCAAAGGCAAAAATAAATAACTATTAAATAATAAATAAATAACTTGAGTCTCGCAGATGCACCAGTTGAATGTGGTCATTAATTATTCCAATTTACTACAAATGTGTTTTTTATTTAAATGAAAAATTTATTGGGAAATAATCTGCAGGTTTAATATCATCAGATGCATCACTCGCTCACCGTTCGCTCCGTCTCCATGAGAAACAACACTGGTATATGCTTTGTGTGTTTTATTTTCTCTCTAACTGGAATATTAACTGGACTTGTGCTGTAAAGGTTCTGGATGCAGTGAGTCTGGAGGAGCGTTTTAAGAAGGCCCTACCCATGCTGACCAGGCAGATAGAAGGACTAAAGCTGCTGCAGAAAACCAGGAAAATGAGTCCTGATAATGAGAAGAGGGTAACTGACATTCAACACTTCTTACACTTGTGTATGAATACACCAATCAACCACAAAGTACGCTTATAAAGTACACACCCTTTTTTACTGGTAAGGTCTGTTTAGATGTGTAGTCTGAAGATCTGCTGAGGTTTTTGGCACCAACATCATCCTGTAATCACACTATGTGTTTAGGCCTGCGTGAATTGGACTTGTTTGATCCCTTATTTGCTTGATTGGTTTTAGATATAGGTCAAATTAACACCTCAAAGTTCCCTTTATTCCTCAAACCACTTCCTAAACACCCAGAAGTGTTATTTTGTTGAGTGGCGTTGGCAATCAAAGCAAAGCATGGTTCGCTGGTGGCACAACTCAAGATTTACCCGCACAATTTCCACTTCCTCATAGTGTATCCTAGTGTTACACAGCACCACACCTGGACCTGTTGAGGCTACGCAGCTTTAATGTCCGTTTCTGCTCCAGACAGACAGTTAAGCATGTATTTTGGTTTGTTTTCAAGGGGCCTGACAGAAAACACAGAAAATGGAGCAAAACCACCTGAAAAAACAAAGGCAGCGTCGAGTTGTATAGCTGACACGAAACCAGCAAAGAACCAATCAAAGAATAGGAGGAACAGGAAGAAAACTATGCAGAACCACTAAATAAAAAGAACCTGAAGAAGTTAGGAGCTGTGTCCGAATGCTCACCCTGTTCTCTACATAGGGCCCTATATGGTGGTAACGCCATTTTGTAGGGGTGTCCAAATGTACTTTTTGAAAAAGTAGTGCACTCAAAATTACCAAAAGTAGTGAGCATTGATAGTCACTACACGGGTCAATATAGACCACAATGCATTATGGGCCGGAGCTTACAATGTTGGAAATTATATGAACATCAGAAACATTTAACCAAAAAACTATAAAGCATCATTTTCATCCCTTTTCTATTGAATCAATATGATACAAAGAAAGAATAAAATGCAATATAAGTAAAGAAGACATTTTCACAAAATTGGATTGTATTTGCAACGTCACCTTCTAGTCTGTTGTGGTTGCCATAGTTACAGCTGGTAGTCACGTGATGTGCGACAGGGAGAAAGTAGTGAGTTTCGTGTCCAAATCACCAGCAGATTCAGGGCACAATAGTAGTAGTGTAGCCCTATGTAGTGAATGAGGGGTTAGGGCATAGGGTGCACATTCGGACACAGCCAAGGAGAAGAGCAAAAAACTTTTTTTTTTTTTTTTTTTTATCATTTTTCTCGTGTTTTTGGATGGCTGTAAACACCTTTTATAGCGGTGCACTACTGCTAAAAGCGGAGGTTTAAAAGTAACCTATGGACTCAGTAGTGCCCCAAGTCGGATGAACCGACTCAAGTCTGGCAACATAGACGTATTGCGACGGTGCATGGCAACATTTGCAACTAACTTCATTATTTCCATGTGTAAGGAAGCAGAAAGAAGCCATAAAAGGCAACAAGGTCTGTCACCTTTCTGAGGATTTTAGCTACAACCACAAATAAATCTGTTCAACAGACAGAACCTGCAGTAGTGGACACACTGAGTCCGCCATCTATTACTGTTCAAATCTCTACTAAATTCCTCAAAAAGAAAACTATTTTATTCATTTATTTTTCTGTGATCATGGCTGATTAGTCTACATACAGTACGTATAAAGTATGTTCAACCACACTCATGCTTTTCTCATTCTTGTCTAATTAGGTTTTATCCATGCGTAAAGGCGGGGTGTTTCCAGGGCGACAGTTCAATCTGGATGAGGAGAATGAGGACGAGGATGGTGACGACACAGTAGCCCTAGAGAGGAAGGTCCACGGGGCCAATATGCCTGAAGCTGCGCTTAAAGTTTGTCTGAAAGAACTTAAGAGGTGAATTTTCCTTCAGATGATATCTGCATCCTTCATCGTGATATAAATCCTCAGTTCGGCTCTAGGGTACAGCAACAGACCCGGGAATTGCTGATTTAATTTTTTATGCATACATCACTCGTGCATGCTCGTAGCTACCCAAGAAGGTGGGAGAACTTAGATGTCCATATAAATATCCATATGAGTCGCCTTTAGCAGGAAAATGAGAACCATGGCAGAGATGTTGTTAACTGTTTCAGTGGAAAACCAGAGAAGTCACATAAATCGTCTTCCAGTGAATAAACCCAATTTTGTCCCAGAAGAATGTCAGACAACCTGGCTGGTATGGATGATGGCCAATCTGTACCTGTATGAAATGAAATGTAAAATACTTTATTAATCCCAGAGAGAAATTCAAGTTCTGTCGTCATTTGGTTCAGCTGGTTGTGTTTTTTTAGACACTGGGACAAGGCAGGATGTTTTAAACATCACAGTGATTCTTTTCTGACTTAGACTGGTGTTGAACTGGTGCTGGAGAATTGGACATAGTTGTCTTGAGCAGGTCTTGAGAACTCTGGGACTGACATCATCTTGAACTGCAAACTTATTCTGTTTCAGTTTTAGCAGTTGTTTCATAACTTGGTTCCAGAAGACAGACAGAGTGGAGGTGGAGGTGGGTTTCATGAAGTCCTGACGTGGAGGGAAATGAGGTAGTGTTTAGGTACTTTGCTGAGTGGAGGTGAGACAGGAAAGCAGTAGGCTCATGGGGCTAGCATGTAGGCTCATTTCAGCTAGCAGTTCCATGTCTCTTGTGCAGATGTTCTTTTTAACATTAACATGTCCGGGATGACAACAACACTGGTTAACCAGTAGCCTACTGCAACTCCACCTCCCTTTAGTTTTCCGCTGAGTTGTTTATTGTGGTCTGCACGGACCATTTTGAAGCCGTGTGTACAGACGCATTAAAGTCTGGGATGTGTTCCGTTAGCACCTGGAACTCATCAGTTTTGTTAGCTAGCGATCTAACGTACATCACAACATTTGGATAAAAAAAAACTCAAAACGGTTTAAATCTTTACCGTTTCTCTCTCTGCCTCACTCCTGCCCTGCATCCTCTTCTCTTTCTTTTCAAGTCCATTGGAATTTGATGTGGTATTTCACGGATAATCTTGAATTTGGAGAGCATTATCAGTTGATCTCGGTGGTACATAAGTCTCGTTGCCACGGAGACTCACCATAACAAGTCTTAAATGAACAGAAAAAATATGCAGAATATATCCCGTCCAGCACAGCTTCTTACTAGCATGAAAAGTCTTCTTGGACAACCCAAATTGACAGCTCATGTCTTAAAAATGATGCCTACATTACAAAACATTCCAAAAATAAGACAGAGCTACTACAGTTTACAGCCACCGAGCGGGACATTTTAGTATATGGGGTTGAATGGGATGGATGCAAGTTTCATATGCATAAATAATGAAAGGAGTGTATAAATAAAAACAAATTTTTTTCAGGTTCCAGTTAGGTGGTAAAAGTTTTGTCTTGAGTGAACAGTCCCACCCTGCCCCATCTCTGGTCTGATCTTGTTCATTTGTTTTCAGACTCAAGAAGATGCCTCAGTCCATGCCTGAGTACGCTCTGACCAGAAACTACTTGGACCTGATGGTGGAGCTGCCATGGAGTAAAAGCACTAAAGGTAACAAAGCTGACGACGTCACAGAGTTGATTTCAGCTCAGTTCTGCAGGAAAATTCTGTGATTCTCTAATCTACTCTTGTATAATCGAACCAGCTTGACTGAATAACCAATTAATCTGTCTGCAGACTGAAAAACGTAAAATGCCTATCCAAATGGATGTTGTTTCTTTGCATTTCCTGGGGGTTGACATTTTTATCCATAGCTTGTTGAGCTTCCGTACAGTGGTCACAAACCAGTTAATCATGTTTATTTTATCGTGTTAACTTACACACAGTGTCTTACAGAATTCTTCATTGAAGTTTTTCAAATTTTGCCACCTTTTAACCACAAACTATAATTTTTTTGAGATTTGATGTGATTGATGAACACAAAGTAGCACGTTATTGTAAAGTAGAACAGAAATGATGCAGGTTCTCAAGAATTTAAACGGATATAAACCTGAAAAGTATGCTGTGCATTTGTATTCTAATATCTCTGAATACAATGCAGTGCAATCAGCTGCCTTCAGAAGTCACCTTATTAGTAAAT
>JBAMHX010000011.1:5473888-5485424 GCA_037177515.1 Pseudomugil tenellus
TGTGCATTTGTATTCTAATATCTCTGAATACAATGCAGTGCAATCAGCTGCCTTCAGAAGTCACCTTATTAGTAAATTGAGTCCAGCTGTGTGTAATTTCCTCTCAGCGTAAATACACCTTTCCACTGACGATTTGAGTGGTTTGTTGGAGAACATCTTTGTCACGAAAACCAAGGAATCACCAGATTGGTCAGGGAGAAAGTATAAACAAGGCCTATGCTGTCGGAAGCAACGGCTAGGGGTATATCCCCAAATGCCCCCAATCCTCCTATTCCCCAATCCTCGAATAAACACAATACAATCAAATAAAGCTGCACATGTTCAGTCACAAAGCTCCACCTGGTGTTGAAACTTTGAACCACCCCGGTATGACATCAGTACAGGATGCATCCTGAGGTCATGATCTTTTGTTTGCACTTGATTTGAGGTAAATGAGACAAATAGTTCTTGAGATATAGCAAAAAATCTGTGTGTGTTGTTTTTGTTTTTTTTTGCACTTTATTCAAAATGCATTCTGGTGGGGAAACCATAAATCGTGAAATTCGATAAAGCTCATCCTCTTGAGGACCCAAACAGGTAAAATGAGTATCAGAATCCTATTGTAAATATTTCTAGAGATATAAGCAAAAATGTGATTTTTTTTTTTTTTTTTTTTTTTTTTTGTGCATAAAACGCCACCTAGTGGGGAAACCATAAATCCCAAAATCCTGAAATTTGATACAGAGTATCAAATTACAATTGTTAAAACTGTTCAAAGTTACCACACTCACAAGAATGATATCCGTTGGCAGCGGCGGACGTGATGAAACCACTATATCCCCGACACTCCGTGTTCGGGTAAATTGATGTATCCCATGATGTGAACATCTCAAGGAGCACCGTTAAGTCCATCATCAAAAAATTGACAAACTATGAGCAGACCTGCCAAGACATGGCCATCCACCTAAAAGGGCAGAGATAGCAAGGAAAGCACTGCTCAGAGCAGCAGCTAAGAGGCTCATGATCACTGTAGGATCTGCACAAATCTACAGCTCAGATGGGAGAATCTGTCCACAGGACAACTGTAAGTCGTGTACTCCACAAGTCTGGCTTTTATGGAATAGTGGGAAGAAGAAAGCCATTGTAGGAGGGAAGACGTAAGAAGTCCTGTTTGTAGTTTCCCACAAGCCATTTACGGGGATGCTGCAAACATCAGAAAGAAGGTGTTTTGGTCACTTGAGACCAAAGTTTAATATTTTGACTTAAATGCAAAAAGCTTGACTTTCAAGAAATTCCACAAGTCGTTCTTTTACCATTTCCAAAAAATGTCATTTAAATGAAACATTAGTTTTGTTTCATCTTTTTACTGTTTCAAGAACAATATTATGTATATATATTGTATCATTTGTGTGTGTGTTTTTTTTATTTTGTGTATATTTTATCTCTAATTACTAACAATATTTTCTTTTTCCTTCTTTTTTCCATTAACATGCATCTAACTATCAGATTGCTTGGACATCCATGCTGCTCGGAGTCTGCTGGACAACGATCACTACGCCATGGACAAGCTAAAGAGACGCGTCCTGGAGTACCTCGCTGTCCGACAGCTAAAGAATCACCTCAAGGTGATTTTAAAGCCCACCATGTGGAGAATAAAGACAAACCTTCTTGGTTTCCAAGATGCATCTCTGTGTGTGTTTGCCAATGTTAATTTTTGTTCATTTTGACCACTAGGGGTGCTAAACCTGTAACTTCCCACAGGCCACACAACAGTTTCTCAGAATTAAGCAGTGGCCATCCATGCACAGTATTACTGTTTCCTGTTGAATAGCATATGAAGGATAATTATTTACGTAGCCTTCCCTTATGTACTTCCCTCGTTCCATGTCTCTCTTATGTTGCCATTGTTAAGTCGGTCCTCTAACTGCTTTAAAGTCATTTTCAATAATTACAAAAACATCAGAACAAGAATAAAACTAAAGATTTTATTTTATTTCTTTAAAATGTTCTGAACTTTTTCTTAACTTTTTTTATATGATGATTTCTGTGTTTTCTTCCTGTTTCTCCCATTTTCTAAACTAACTTTCTGGTTGGATGTCAGTTAAAGACCTCAACACCCCTCCACTGATTTCTGGTATGATTGTTCTGTTTTTATCTGTGACAAACGACGCCCCTGACGATGTACCAAATTATGAGAGTAACGCAGAAGACAGATGAAACTGTCCACCTGTCTTTTGTGTCATCCATTAACAGGTCTTGATGCTGCTTTGGAAGTACTTGAAATAATCTTATCATTCATATCTGAATGAGACTCTGCTGCTTCCTGTTGAAGCAAAAAGAATACAGTGTTATCCCTAACACCAGCCTGATTATTAATATGAATAGTTTTTTTGTTGTTGTTTGTTTTTTAAATCAATAACAAGCTACTTTAGGCTGAAAAATTCTGAGTCTAACCAGGAACTCAGAATGTGGGGAAGATTTTTATATATTTTTCCTAATGAAACTGAACTTGTTTGGCCTAAAAATGCTTTGTACTCTTTACCAACATGACTATTAAAATAAATAAAAACACACCTTTATACACGTTTGTCATCACGCTAATTAAAAGACACGACTTTAATCTCCAAATGAGCATCTTTTAAGCATTTGTGTTTCAGGTTTGTGCTAATGTTGCTGCTGCTCTGTTGTCTCCGTAGGGCCCCATTCTGTGTTTTGTTGGGCCTCCTGGAGTTGGTAAAACCAGTGTGGGGCGTTCCATCGCAAGAACACTGGGCAGAGAATTTCATCGCATTGCTGTGGGGGGTGTGTGTGACCAGTCGGACATCAGAGGACACAGGTATACACAGGTCTAAAATTCAGATCGATGGCTTGTTGAGTTTTCTCAAAGTACTCATCCTCAGTTTCCAAACTTTTAAGCATTTTCAGGATGTGGATAACAAAGTGCCCAGATTAGATTTAGTTGCCAAGTTCTCGTTTTTGTGGGGGAAAGTATCTTTCCTAGAGTTTCATATTTTTTTCTGAGTCCTGCAGGAGAGGAGGGCGAAAAACATTTGTAGCCAACAAACATTGTGGCTCAAGATGTCCATCCTGTAAACGTCCCTTCAGCTTTAATGAAACTCTGCCTGCATTTGGTTTTAATCACTGAAAAAAAGCATTTTTAACATCCTGCGGAGATTCAACATTCCAGAAGCATTCCGTCTTTTAGCAGCACATCCATTTGTTGATGTCCAGTGTTCGGCATGTCCCCCCGTGATGGTGTGGATTAGGTTTTCTCCTGAGAACAACCTGGAATCCTCTTTGGTGTTTTTTCAGAAATGGTTATGATAAAAACTTGAGACACTGACTTTCATAAATATGGACTTTATAAGACAGAGCAATCTGGTTTTTGTCTCATGAGAGTTCATGCAACAGGAAAGAGAATGCATATGCAGACCGGCAAACTTTTTTTTTTCTTTAAGCAAAAAGTCTGCAAGGCAGGTTGTGACAGGTAGTGTTAGAAAAACGTAAGATTTATGACATGCAGAGCATTTATGAGGTGGCAGTCTGCGGAAACAGCCGGCCTGTTTACTGTGGTGATGAGAGGATGGTAAGCAGGTATGTGGAGGTGAGCCAGAAGGAGCGAAGACATGAAGACATCTGCTGGAAGGAATCAGAATGGCAGGATAAAGACACATAAAGGATCAATCAATTAAAACTTTATAGAGCACTTTATCATAATGAAAATGCAATTTAAAAAAACCTTTACAATAAGACATAATGAACGTGCCCCCTCTTCCCCCCCTCCTTTGTTTCTATTTTCTCCCATCAAATCTGCGAGACCATAGACCCAAAGTTCTCACACATACATAATATATTTATACAGACAAACACACACATATGTATAAAACAAAGCGCTGTCCCAAGCAACATCAGTCTCATCAGGGAAACCAACTCTGGAGAAAAAAATTATATGAAACGATACAAAACAGTATAATAAAGACAAACAAGCCAGTTTGTTTTGTTTTTTTTTTGTCCAAATTAAAAGTTTTAATATTTTTGGTTTTCCTATTGATTGTGTTTTGTCTTTTAACCCCAGAAAAATCCCCGTTCCTGTTCAACACGAAGCCAGCTTGCAACAGATCCGTTACTTACAGGAATGTTCTGTTTCAGTATGGTTTCATGACCATGTTAAGGATTAGCAAAGCTTGATCGTGGACAAAACCCTGTGTCGACCTCCTCGTGTATACTCCTGCTCCTCTGCTGTCATCAGTAAACTAAAGAACTTTTTTGAGTCTTGACTTGTGCTTAAAATGTGGTGTTTCGGATCTTTTTTCTGTTTCCAGGCGTACGTATGTAGGCAGCATGCCCGGCCGGATAATAAACGGTTTGAAGACGGTCAGTGTCAATAATCCCGTCTTCCTCCTGGACGAGGTGGACAAACTGGGAAAGAGTCTGCAGGGAGACCCTGCAGCTGCACTGCTGGAGGTCAGATTCTTTCTTAGCTGAACCCTAAATCGTTCAAGGTCTCACTGCGACTGATGTTGGATGGGAAGTTTTTGTTCTGCTACCTCACGAGACTCTTCTCTTTGTTGTTTTCATGTGAAATTAATTCCCTGTGAGCTTTGCTATCAAACTCAGTTTTTAATGTTAATTTGAAAGCAGTCTCCTAATAATCCCTCAGGTCCTGGATCCAGAGCAGAACCACAGCTTCACAGATCATTACCTCAACGTGGCTTTTGACCTCTCCCAAGTGCTCTTTATTGCCACTGCAAACACCACCTCGACCATCCCCCCGGCGCTGCTGGACCGGATGGAGGTGCTGCAGGTTCCAGGTGGGTGATCTCCACACCTTTTACCTTTTTTATGCTTCGTGTAGGCGAAAACTTGTCAGTTAGCAGTGAAAACGTGGTTAAATGCTAATCACTACTGGACTTAATTAATGCAGATGAATTAAAACTTTTTTCTAATTATAAAAATGCATATAAGGTTTATTTTTGCATTGTTTGTGTCTGAGCTCAGAGAGAAGCTGTTCGCGTCACTCGCTTCTCAAGCTCCACAGAATATAATCATTTTTATTTTCCCCGTTTTCAGCAACACGCTAGAAAAGGATCTCAAACGGGTCTTTAGCACCAAAGTACAGCAGTTTCTCTCGCACTGGTGCAGCAACACTTTTACAGTTTTTATAACATCTGGATTTAGCTGCAGTTCCTCCAGAACCAGCAGCACAACTTCAGTCTCCGAGCGGAACGAGAGAATGTATAAAAGCCATTTTCATGTCTTTGCATTAATTACCGTAATCATTACATTGGCTTCCTGTTAGTTTTAAAGTAGATTTGAAGGGTTGTTTAATGATTCTCACAGTTAAAACCATTAACATCATTAGGAGGGAGCTTTGTCTCGTCTTATCCACGCTGGTAGAATAAACTTACTGAAAATGTGAGAACAGTTTACAAAACAGAACAAAACAAAAAACCTAAAAAAAAAAAATTTAATTAAGTTAAATACATCTTTTTTATTTTTAGTTGTATTTTATATTTTTTACTTTTATTTACATACTTTTGATAATGTTTTAAAAAATAGTATTTAATTTGTTTTTAATGTTTTATTGTCATTTTATTGAGGTCATTTAGTATGTAAAGAAATGACACACTTTTGGCTTTTTTCTTATTTCTGTAATACACTTTGAAGTCAGACTAATCAGTTTATTCTTCTAGGTTTTAATTAATTCATCCATCTGTCGCTCACACATGCTTGTAACTACCCAAAAAGGTCAGAAAGCACGAATGTCCATGTATAACGCCATAGAAAGTCTTCTTTAGCAGGAAAACGAGAACAACGGCAGAGTTCCTGTGTGTTCTACTTCTAGGAGAGAAGTTACGTAAACATGGAATAAGTCTTCTACTGAGAACACTTTTTCTGTTCAGTTAATAAAAACTGAGTTTCATGAACCAGCAAGATGAATAAATACACTGTTGGTCCAAGAAACATGTCAGACCACCAGGAAAATGACCTCTATGCCCCCAGTGTAGGGGGTTAAATGGGACGTTTTCTTCTATAAAAGTTTGTCTTCTGACGTTTTTATACCAGATTTTTTTCATGAGCAGAACACGACAAATAAATCAATATTTTTCTCAGTTCACGTGAAAAGAACAGAAACAGATTTTTAGCCAAGAGAGCTGTAGGTCTCCAACGTCCCAGCTGAGGCCATTTTGACATCCCCATCAAAGCCTTGAGACTAAGATGGGCTGGTTTAGTTGACAAAACTGCTGTTAAATATGTTTTAGAGCATAGGTGTAAAACTAGAGTCCTCAAAGACCGGTATCTGGCAGGTTTTTGTCTCCACGCTTGACCAGAATAAATGAATAGGTTGCCAAGAAGCTGTGGATCCATTTGATTTGAATCAGGTGTGTTAGTTCAGGGAAACAAAAACATACTGCATACCAGCCCTCGAGGAGTTTTACACCCCCGTTTTAGAGGCTTCTTGGGCAGGTTAAAATAACCCCTGGCTGTCTTTAATAATTTTCTTTTCTTAACTTTCTTCAAATTTGCTTCTATATAAGACATTTACCCAAATTTAATGTGCAATGCAAAACAGAAACTCTTCTGGCTGCATTTGGTAGTTACGACTATTTGCGAATAGGTCTATTGGCATCAATGGAAACACAACATGTGGGTGCTCATGCACATTTTTTATGAGGCTGCTGCAGCTCCCATTTTATTCACAAACCACATTTACTGAGCATCATACTAGCCTGTAAAACTACTTAGTCCAAAACAGAAAAAAGCTAGCAGCTCATTCAATCCCACTCTTTTTTTCTACTTACAGGATACACACAGGAGGAGAAGGTAGAGATAGCTCACCGTCACCTGATCCCGAACCAGCTGGAGCAGCATGGATTAACACCTCAACAACTACACATACCTCAGGACACCACGCAGGACATAATCAGCAGGTCACTCTCTTCTCTGAGACCTTTTTAGAAATCTGCTGCAACGGTCAGGTCGAAACCATAATATCCACGAGACTCCATTCGGCGATGAAACAAAAGACAACACAGTAAATATATGTCAAAGTTTAAATGTATTTATTTGCATAATCAGACTGCCCACTGTACCACCTCCCAGTAATCAGGGAGTGTCAGGGATGTTATGGTTTCGCCCCGACTGCCACCTCTGCAGCAGATCCTTCGTGTTAACGCTGCATCACGTAGCTCCATGTTTACTGTTTACTTGCAGTAAAGAAGCTGCCGGAAGGTTCTGGTTCTGATTCAAGGAACCTGGCTTTTATCTCCCTACTTTTTCATTGTTGATCAGTGGGAGCTTGGGGGATCGCCCCGTAGGGAGCAGTTTTTTTAATAGTTGGTCCACATGAGTTAAGAGTTTGAACACAAACCAAAGGAATGTTTAGAGATCAGACCGAGTTAACGTAACTAAAATTCCAACAACTAGTCTCACTGATACTCTGTTATTGTCCTCAGGGAGTATCGTCTCAACGGGATCTACACTTTGTCTTCCAATTAAAAGTTTTAAATAAATTAAGTCAGTTTTAAAGGTTCACTCTTTCCTCCAAGAAGACTTTACAATAAGGTTAACAGAAGTCTAATGTATAGAACGGACATCCCAGCTCTGTTCAGGTCTTTCCTCACTCTCCGGGATTTGAACTTTTGTTGACACTGGCTTATTCAGACCCATTTGCATTCTTCAAGTACATTGTGATTTAATTACTTTCATAAATTTATCAGTGTGGATCAGTTGAACGTATTAACTTCTTGATAAGTAGGTGACTTATGTATACTTGGACCTTGAGAGTCAGTTTCTTTATCTGTGCACACAGGTCATGCAGGTCTTTTGGTTTAAAGAGATTTACCACACATGTTCCTGTTTAAGATCTTTTAAACTGGGACATACCTGCAATTCTGCAACTCTACACTAAGGATTGCTTAGAAGTCTAAATAGATTCATTATCAGGTGCATAATGTAAGGACATGAAAATAAGTGATGCCCAAATAAATAACTGATAATAAACCTCTCACACACACACACACACACAGTAAATCAGAGGACAGGGTGGAGAGGGTTTAAGCTTCTAGGCACATTCATCTTTCACTGTAAAAAGAAAACATTCCTTCAGCTCTGAGGAGAGGGAACCTGCTGCTGCTGGTCTTTACCAGATCTTCTTTTTCAGATATGCTCCATCGTGACATCCTGCTCTGCATGAATGACAAAAAGCCCAAAAAGACTAAAGCCGGATTTCCATTATTACCTTGTCCGCCGTACTCGACCGGCCATGGAGCGCTCTACTCTGCTGGAATGCTTTTCCATTGCAAATCCAGTCTAAGTCCAGACGCTCTATTGTAGGAGGGGTCCCTGGCCCATTCCTTCTAGAAAGTTACCGATGTCATCTGATAGCGACACGACACAACAAAACAACACGTTCCCCGAGATTTAATATATTGTTTAAATTGTATAATAAACAAATTTTTAAAAAATGTTCGCCGAGATACCAAAGAAGAAGACAGAGACAAGATGGAAGGAGGTGAAGCAGCCTTTTATGGGTTATGGTTTATAATGAGTAATAAACTCACGGCACAAATCAGGAGAAATGCCGGGCAAGACAAGATTACCTGGAGAGAATTATCATTATTGTGTACATCGCTGTGTAGTGACATCATTCGCTGCAAGCCAATCATTGGAAACCAGCCTGCAGACCTCCTGCTACCCACATGGCCCAACAGGCCTGGCCCCACAACAAAGTAGGTCCTAAAAGTGTACCAGTACGGTCCGACAAATAGTAATGGAAATGCTCTGAGGCTGGGTGGACTGGTGTAAAGCCAGGTGGACTGGTGTAAGGCCAGGTGGACTGGTGTAAAGCCGGTTAGACTGGATCTGTGTGGAAAGACGCCTTAAAACTCCACAAATAAGCAACCGATGAGTGAAGACCCAGGGCTCACTGTAGAGTTGAAACCAGTTATTGACTTTGCAGGCAGGATCATCCTGACTCCCATTTCTTGATCTTGATTTAACAGCACTGGAGTGCATTTTAAGATTCCTGTCCTGACTTGGAGGGCTCTGCACCAGGTCATATCGGGGCTTTTGCAGCCATGTCTTCCTGGCAGGTGCATGAGGTCCAGTAACCAGGGCCGAATGATGGTGCGCCATAAGCAAGAAGAGACCAATCCTCCTGTTCATCCAGACCCTGAAACTCTCTGCCTTTGGTCTTAAGATTGCTGGTAATTGCTTAAAATAGCCAGTTAAAAAAAAATATTTTTTAATATGCTTTTTATACATTTCTGTTGTCTGCATTAAAAGCTGCTATTTATAGGACCAGTATCCTGCAGGTTTCAGAGGTTGTCCTGCTACAACAGACCTGAGTTAAATGAAATGGTTCTTTGCCAGCTTGTTATGCTCTGCACCTGCCTCTAAAAGAGCCATTTATTTATTTCAAACATCTAAAACCTGCAGAACACCAGTCCAAGCGATCCCCGATTTAGCATGAATCACCAGTTTTATCTGCCACAGATGGCTCAAACCAGAGGCTGGTTGCCAGTTACCTTGTTGGTCTGCTTCTTTTAGTTTAATTTTTTTTATTTAATGGGACAGTGCATATTAATGAATGTAAAAATGTAAATATGCAAGATTTAGCCAAATGGCTACTTTCAATCTGACGTCCTCACCAGATCAAAACAAGAAGGATTAAAAAAGAAAAGGAAAAAAACAAGAAATAGAAAAAACAGCAGTTTATAATTACAACAATATCAAAAAAAGATATATAAAAAAAACACATGTTAAACAACAGATAATCAATGTCCACAGATCCGATTTCGCTTAAGCCAATTCTTGCTAAGTGTTAAAAAGAAGATTTTGTCGAATGCCAAAAGAGATTGTGTTCCAAGTCTCTGTCCCTCGTCCTCTGTCTCAGAGATATTGCAGTCGCCTCAAATGGACGCGTTGATCTTTTCGACATATCTTTTTTTATTACATCAGTGTGCTCGTATGGCACACGCCTACAAGAGAAGCTGCAGTACAATTCCAACCCAATCAAATTCTATGTTTGTCTCTTAGGTACACCAGGGAGGCAGGTGTGCGCTCCCTGGAGAGGAAAATTGGAGCCATCTGCCGAGCTGTGGCTGTAAAAGTTGCTGAAGGCCACAGAATCCCAAGAACAGAGAATTTGACTCGTGAGAATTCTTCACAGCAGGGAGGTGAGAGACATTCTGAATTGGTGTCACAGTTTCAACAGTTTTTTCCTGGTTTGATGTATTTTTATGCTTTATAAAATACATGCAGACATACTAGAGTTGATTTAGCCAAATTTAACTCCTTAAAGGGCAGACTGAAAGTCTGACATACAAGGACTTTATGAAAGAGCAACTTTTTTTCAGCAGAAAGCTTTTGCTTATCCTGAAATCATCTAACATCTAACATGTACAGCTGGTGCGATGCTCGTTTGAGCTATGAAATGACTGGAAATAATGGTTCACAAGGTCCTGTTTCCTGTTAGTTTCCAAACTAATAAAACATGAGTTATGAGCTTTTATAAAGCTGGAATTTATACCCTTATAAAGTTGACAGTGCTGTTTTCACACTTTTCTTACATTCCTATTAAACTGCATGGGGTTTGAACTGTTTCGACCCCAAGAAACAAACCTTGTTTCTGGGGCTAAAAGAGTTTTTTTAGCTTCATGTTGCTATGCTACATGTTAGCATTGCTGCTTCTTCGTTTTGCACATATCTCATGCTGCGTCACGTACATTGCACTCTTTTGAAGACAGAGTTAAACAATGGAGCAATGCTGTGTGTTGCACGAGGCTCCAAAGGTTTAAAAAAATAAATGGATAAATAAGTATAAACCTGGAAGAATGGTGTATCCCAATGCTGGATCAGGAAATCTCCAGTTTTGCTCCAAGTTATGTCAAATAGTAGCTTCACTGCATGTAATGATGAGAGATGAAAAGAAATAAAGCTGCAAACATAGATTCAAAAGGCAACACCGAGGCTTTCCGAATCGACCTCTCCATTCTGAAATTTCCAGATTTCCCAAAAGGATGCTAAAATATATCCTGAATTAAGCGGGCTTTTCGGATTTAAACCACAGCAAACCTGTCCAGTTCAGACATTTTACAGCAACTCACTGTGTTGAGATAAAGTAGCGCTAAGCTCAAACCTAACAAGTGGAAGAAGTTAATCTAATTTAATTAGTCTCAAAAATGACAGGACAGATGCTTATGGCCTCATAATTTGCAACTTCAGCTGGGTCACTTGATTTTAATGTAGGAACTACTTTTGCAGATTCACAGCAATTTGCAAATAAACCCAGCAGATGCTGCATTAGTCAAACAGGAAATTGGTCCAGACGGTGAGATGTGACCTTTAAAATAAACCCATATACAGATCATTAGTGTCCTGAAGCTGATAAGTTGGTTACATTCCCAACAGTAATGTTGGAAGTCTGGTTTACTAAAACATGTACGACAAACAACATAATGTTTTACTCAGTGATCTTGAATTGCTTTATTTGTCATTGAGCCAGTGACCCAGCACAACGAAATTCCTTCCAGTACAGCCTGGTCCAAGATTA